>ML099141.1:0-19340 GCA_003697995.1 Taxidea taxus jeffersonii
TCTCTGCCTACTTGTGATCTCTGTCTGTCAAATAAATAAATTAAAGTCTTTTTTAAAAAAAATAAATAAATAAAAGGAGGACCTGGGGCGGGTGGAGAGGAGTGCCGAATTCAAGAAACCCTGGTCTGGGCATCTAATGGAGGTTGACTGGGGAATGAGGGGCTGTCTGGAGGTATCCAGGGTCCAGGATGAAAAACTGGCAAATGAGCTAATGTGGGTCCCTGAGGCCAGAGATGACAGTGAAGGCAGAAAGGAAATGAGGAGTGGAAAAGGCCATCAGAAGGGCACAGCTACACACAGACCCCACTTCACAAGTGAAGAAAGTGAAACTCTGAGAGCCACAGTGACTTTTCCAAGGTCATGCAGGCTTGGAACCTGACTTCAAGGTCAACTGCAGCCCTTGAGCAAGGAAGTAATTCTGCTTTCACTTGGCAGTGCCTGGCCCCAAATTTCCCCATGGTGGTTACCAGCAGTAAAGGGCTGTGAGCGCTCAGGATTTTACAATAAAGCCTATTCCCTAGCCCTACCCTGACCTTCCCAGCAGACCAACTGTGTCATCAGGGAGGGCTGTACAAATTGGTGTCATCATCAGTTTCTGAACCAAGGGGGGACGACTCGAAGCATTCTCTTAGAACATGCAACAGCTGAAGAAGCCATGACAACACAGACCACAACCGAATTGCCCAAGAAATCTGTCAGTTGGTGACATTTGGGGTTCCTGAGGATGGCATCACTGCCTTCCTTTTCTGACTCAACGTTCTTTCTCAGTCTTACCCCTTGGGCTGCCTGGCTCGAAACTGTCTGACCCACTTCTGAGACACCGTTCTGCCTGCTGTAGAGCTGGACGGTTCACGCTGGTCCTTATTTGTGGACATGGACTGAGGCGTGTGCCTAACGTTCAGAGATGAATAGGGGCTGAAATCCCCCTGAGAGGTGTAAGCGCCTCGACGGGATGATTCGAAAAGCCACAGTGAGCGCTGAGGTACAGACACACAGGCGTTAGGAACAGCTTCTCGGCACCACACTCGGGCTTCCAGCAACCACTTCCCTGAGGGGAAAACTCAGACTGAAGAGTGACCCCAGCCTCCCTCTGGCAGGGCCTGCTCAGGCTCTCCGGGCCCTGCCCTCCAGGGAGGCCCTGCCCTGACGGACTGTCCCTCCTGTCCCCCCAAGATGGAGAACTAGGAGCCAGGGGAGGTGGCCCAGAAGCTTCTAGAAGCTGGGACTGGAGGAGGTTTCTCAGGGTGTTGGAGGTAAGGGGGACTAAAGGTGAGTGAAGGAGGTGGGCAGGAGAGAAGGGTGGGAATTCTAAACAAGCTCCAGAATGTCCCCTTTGTGATATTCAAGGAAGGCAAATAAAGATCTTGAGTTCCTCTGAGAGATGCACCCATGTCACCCCACAGGATGGGACAGAGAAAGGACTGAGTACAGCCCTTCTCAGGCCGAAGCTCCCCAGAGAGTGGCGGTGGCCCTGGCTACCAGGTGGCAGCTTTCTGGACCCTTTAGTGTCTCTGAGAGAAGGGTACTGATCCCAGATTTGAGGTTTCTTAGAACTGTGTCTGGTTCCTATGTGCCCCATCCTTGGTGGGGCCTGGAGTCCGAGGGGGCCTGATGGGCTTTTCTGCCACGACCCAGAGCAGTGTGCTAGGTGCTCTGCCCTCAACTCACTTCCTGAAATAATTCTTTACCACATTTTTAAACCAGACACCCAACCCTCAACATGCAGATTTTTTTTCAAAGTTTAAAAAATACTCCTTTTTTTTCCCCTATATTTGCTTTTTTTTTTTCCCTATGTTGGGCCTGCAGAACAAAGATCCCCATAACTGGGATGCCCTCCCTGGAAGGAGGTGAGGAATTAATAGCAGAGCTATTATTCATGCGCTACCCTTCGACCCAGAGATGACGTTCCTCTTCTACAGCAGGACTGGCATGTAGTTCCATTTTCCTGAGCCGGCCACCTGCTCCCCCACCGCCCCTTGTGACCAATAACACTAGTATGTAGCTAGTGACAGTAAAGATGTGGGTTGTAGCTTTGGGGTCTGTATATGGATGGACCCACTGTCCTGGCCTCCTGGACACTGAGTTTCTCAACAAGACTGGCCTCGATGAGGTGATCTGCCAGTGGTGGGTCAACAGGGTCTACTCTTCCTGCTCCACAGAGGCAGAGAAGGGAGTTTTCTCCCATGGAGGGACTGGGTTTCAGATCAATTAGCCCCATTTCCCAAAACAGCACCTGCCATATCTGGTCATGTGACATGTACATAGACCGCAAAAGAAGCTAGGAACCCTACAGAAGGGCCACCCCCCCTTGGTTCTAAGAGGGATCGGGCAGGAGTAAATGTACCACCCTAACTTTCTCAGGCACCTGGCTCATTTGGGTATCAAATCCAACAATGACACATACTGAGAGAAATCGTCTTCTTTGACCCTGTAGGATTTATGCTACCCTCTGAGGTAGGCTGAATAAGGGCCTCCCAATGATGTCCCAAAGACGTCTACATCCAACCTCTGTCTGGAACCTGTGAATATGTTACCTTATGTGGTTAAAAAAAAAAAAAAAAAAGACCTTGCAGATGTGATTAAGAATCTGAACATGGGGAGAGTAACCTGGATTATGCAGGTGGATCCAATGTAATCATAAGGGTCTTAGTTAAAGAAAAAGTCAAGAGTCAGAGGAGATGTGACAATGGAACAGTGTCAAAGTAATGCAACATGAAAAAGACTTAATTAGCCAGTGCTGGCTTTGAAGATGGAAGGGGACCACAAGCCAGGGAACACAGAAAAGGCAAGGAAATGGATTCTTCCCCGGAGCCCCTGGAAAGAATGCAGCCCTCTTGACACCTTGATTTTAGCCCCGTTGAGTCCCATTCCAGATGCCTAATTTCCAAAACTGTAAGATGATAAATCTGTGTTGTTTTAAGCCACCAAATTTGTCATAATTTATTATAAAGTCCATAAGAAATAAATATACTTTCCTGAAAGCATACTCCTATGCTTTCAAAAATAGGAAGGAGATCTTATTCCTCTCTTTGTGACCTAGCATCAAGGCTTGTCCACGGTAGTGCTAACAAATATTTGTGGAATGAATCTACCTGCTCTTGCTCTGTGGAAGGTCTTACCGTCTTTTAGCCACCACCACACACATAATCACTTGGGACTTACAATTGAGTGTCCCCTAGTGTTTCCTTATATTAATGCACCTGGCTTGGACGAGAAGCTTCTTGTGGGGAAGGGCCCTGGCTCTCCAGCTGGCACAGAGGGTCTGAATGCAGGGACATGCCCTAACTGGGCTGCAAGTGCCCTCTAGGGTAATCTGGTAACATGAGGCTAGAACCAGGACTGCTTCAAATGCAAGGGGGAAGGAAGAAAGGAGACAAAGAACATTCCAACTCCTCTGTGGGAAGTTTACAGGACCAATTAAGGCTGGGGAGGATCTCCTCTGACCCTATCTCCTTTTAGGGCCCAGGCTTCCTGCTTCCAGGAAAGAGTCTGATATTCGTAATTTATGACCACTGTGAATTTCTACCATTGGCCGCCTCTCCCTGGAATATGTACATCCTAAACCTCTTCTCAGTTCACTGTGAAAGGCTTTTCAGAGATTGTCTTCCCCCACATAACACCTTGGTATCTGCTATGTTGTCAATGCCCCCAGACCCACCTTGCTAAGACAAGCTGTGACAAGACAGCAGGCAGGGAAAGGCTAAATTAAAATCCTCTCTTATTTACACCAACCTTGTCTAAAGATGAGCATTCAGAACTCTCATCAATTCTTTGCACAGACACCTGAATACCTTTGAGGCCAGTGCCGGATATGGGGCAGTTCCCATGTTCTGCCTGTGAGATTATATGGGATTATGCATAAGGGTAGAGGAAAATGGAAAAGTTGAGGGAAAATCTCAGGTTCCTGACGTGGATGATGAGAAAAGTGGTGAGCTCCATTAACTTCACTTGAAGACAAGGGGGAGAAGAGAGAGTTTCAGGGTAAACACACATATCAGGGCCACGTTGCTTCCAAGCAGCCTGCAGCTGACCCATCTGAGGACCTCTAAGCAGACATTGGAGATACGGGGTCGGAGGGCCTCAAACTGAAGTGTTGCCTGGAGTAGTCAAAGTGGGGAGCTAGCGCTGCGAGAACAGATGAATAGATCGTATCTTCAGGGTGGGAAGGGAAAAGGGCAGAGTCCGAAAGCCTGGTCAACACCAAAACTTAAGAGAACTGACGGAGGAAGGGAAGGTAGCAAAGAAAAGGAGAAGAAAGGTGGTTAGGAGGGTCCAGTGGGAAATGAGGTCTTTTAGAGGCTGAAGACCTTGAAAGAAGGTCTCAGGAAAGGGGGAGGGTCAATGGTGTGAAACGTTCCAGCAGGGTCAGCAAGGTCACAGTCGATGAGTCTAGAAAAAAGTCCCCGGATTAGGTAGGGCCAAGGCACTACTGGTCCCCGCGGGAGCAGCTTCAGCAGGAAGGATCTGTGGGCGCGCGCGCACGTGGCCTCCATAGGGCCACATGCGTGCGTGTGTGCGTGCGTGCACGCGCACGTGTGTGCATGCTAGGTGGGGCGGGGCTGCAGAAACGCCAGCACAGAGGACTGGGAAATAAATGGCACTGAGCCTATGGAGACAGCAGGTCTCTGGGAGGAGCAGGGAGGGGAGGAAGGAAAGAAAATAAATGGGGCAGTAGCTTGAAAAGGAATTGGGATCAAGAGGAGGTTTTGTTTCGTTTTGTTCTGATTTATAATGAAAGGAACTAGAGAGAAGAACCACCAGCGGATGAGGGATAAAGATGTCAGTGAAGGATCGGAAAACTGGGCTGGAAGGATGCAGTGAGATGAGACGTACGTGTCCAAATTGGTGGTGACCAGGACATGACCTTGGGGCCACCACCACAGCTCCTTTCCGTGGCCCTAATGTGGCTCTGCCCCAACCACAGGCTCACCTCGTGGAGTTTGTCAGCCTTCTGGGTCTGCTTCTTCCGACTTCTCTGAGCAGCAACTCGGTTTTTTTCTCTCCTGCGGACCTTCCGGTCATCATCGTCTGGGCTCTGGGGGGAAAATGTGTGGTTAGGTGTGCCGTCGGGGCACCTTGCTTCGCCCTCCTCTGTCCTGTCCCTTTCCTCAGCATCGCTTCACCATTTTATTTGCAGTCCTGTCAGTGCTTGTTGCTACATGGGTGGGACAGCAGTGGCCCCTTGTTCAGCCCTGTGCCCTGGCTGAGTTTAGCTGCTCATTCCCCTGACCCGCCTGAGAAATGTATGGTGAGACTGCCATTTAAAAGATGAGGATAAGAAACTCAGAGGGGCTAAGGAACTTGCTCCAGGTATCACAGCTAGAAATGGGTAAATGGGAAGTGGAACTCAGGTCTGTTGGACTCCAAACCAACGTTCATAAACCTCTACCCCACAGGGTGTGTGCCTGGAAGAGGTGCGGCATCAACGTGCATCTGAGAACAGGGAAGGCAGAAGGCATGTGCTATCTGGAACTCGCTGTGTGGCAGGCCTTACCCCACCACACACAGATAGGTACTTTTGATACTGCATGCACATTTTACACTGATAACTAATTGCAACCACACAATTCTACCAACACACCAAATGATCTCAGACACCTCGTTTGAACAACGCTGGATGGACATTTTCACAGGTCAGAGGGAATCAGAAAGCAAACTGATGATGTGTCTTGAAAGCTCTCAGCTCTATATGAGATTTAACCAAACCTAGTTGAATCCTTCAAAAGTTATCCTGAAACAGGCAGGATAAAAAAAAAAATGTACCTACCAAGATAAAAAACATTTCAGTTACAGAAAAAAACATGGAGAAGTAGAGAGTATTTGCTTTCCAGAGCCCTGTGAGAAGGTACCAAAGGGGTGGGGAAGCAATATGCTACCTTTAAACAGTTTTAAAGCCGAGACGTTAGTGGGATACAAACACAGGAAAGCTACTCAATTGTTAACATTAATGGAGAGCAAATATTGATAATATTGGATAATTTCAGTAATTTTATCTGGTCTTGTATTCTAAATATGAGAGACCCTTCTCCCCAAGCTCTAGTGAGTAAAAAATTTTCAGTATACAGAAGAATATAAGCCTATAGAAGGAAACAGATAACATATTATAAATAATATAACAAATGGATGTGGTCTGGAAGTAGTGCTTAAGGGAACAGGCACAAGGTGTTAAAATGCAGCTTTTCAGAGGCAAAGAAGTCTTGGTTAACATAAACAGGACACCACAGGGGCAAAATGTGGTTTACAGGACAGAACTCTAGCTATAGAAATATATAGCCACTGGTTTTGTCTCTTACTGTCAATACAGCTTGGGGGAAATGGCTTAAATTCTCTGAATGTTCAATTTTCTCATTTATCCTAAGTGTGAGTCATTCATTCTTTCAGTAAGTATTAACTGAGTACCTGCCATGTGTCAGGCACTGTTTTAGGCACTGAAGATGCATGCCCGGAACAACTGATCGGTATTCACTGCACAAATCATTCCAACAGCCTAATGCTTGGGACTAGCATATGGATAAAACGAGATTTTAAGTTAAAGCTCCCAGCACATCATATGCCCTTAGTAACCTAAGGAGGCTACTATTATATAGTAATAGGTTACTACTATTACAGTAACCTGTGGAGGTTGCCATTTTTCGAGTCTCCCATAGTGCTTGTCTCCAAATCATGCCTTTTTGTTCACAATTAAAAAGTCATAGGACCCAAGGAAGGAACCTGCATTCTGTCCTCTGGGAGCAGACACTCTAACCTGGATGTGATCACCTATCCATATGGTCACAGTTGAAAACCCAGCAGTAACATTCAATCAAAACAGAAAGAGGGGAGCAAAGTGTTAAGATAATCATAAATTAGTAACCATATCTTAATTAGTCATAAAAATTTCGAGAGGTTATTACTATATTCATTCTACAGGTGGGGAAATTGAGGCTCAAAGAAGTTAAGCAAAATGCCCAAGGCCACTCAACCTGTGTGTGGTTAAACCGAGGTCCAAACTCAGAAATGTGTGACTCTCTAGCGTCACCTGATGACACGATGGGCCAGGCATCGAATTGGGAAGGGGAGGAGGGGGAGCATAACGATGAAGACTCTCTCCAGAGCAAACGAGTGGGAAGTTCTCTGATTGCCATCCCCGCGGGCAAGTTTACCTGTTTCCTGAGTAGGCAGTTGGAAATGTTGCCAAGGACAGCACAGAGGGCTGAACGGGGCGAGGGATTTCCACCAGCAGCGGGACTGGAGCTCTCCCACTGTGGGGGCCCCCACCCCGCACCCTTAGGCTGAGGGGTTCCCCATTCGGAGGGTACATGTTGGGAGTGCCTGGACACGAGCTGCCCCTTTGGGCCGAATTTCCCCTCTGCGCACCCCGGCGCCTGCGAAGGGCCACGCGCGTCGGTGGTGGGGTGGCAGCGGGCGCCAGCCCAAGGATGGCGACACCGGGACAGCGCGGATCCCACGTGCGGGGAAGCGTGGACTGTGCCCGGGCGTCTGCGCCCTGCGGTCTCTCTCCGCTTCCCGGGGCACAGGAGCCGGGTCACCGTTCCGGAGGCGGCGGGCACTGTGCGTGAGCTGGGAACCACCCGGCAGAAGCGCCCGCGGGATCCCTGCCCCGCGCCCCCACTCCTGCCGGTCTCTGGCTCCCGCAGCGCCCTTCACCCCAGCACTCAGCGTTCACCACCCCGGAGCCCCAGACCCACCTCCTCGTGCCCCTGGGCGCTCCCATCCCCGCATGCCCGCGGGCCTCCCTGAGCCTCTAGTCCACTACCTGCGGCTGCGGCTGGTTCCCGGGCGCCGCGACGCTCCTCTGCAGGACGCTGCCGGCCGCCGGGAGCACTTGCGACATGCCGGGCGCTCCTCCGGCCCGGCCCGCCCCGCCGCGCAGCCTCGCGGAGGAGCGGCCGCGCGGCCCGCCGCGCCCTGCACGCGGGGCGCTGCCTACCGGCACTCTCGGGTCACCCGCATCCTCGCGCCCCCGCACCTGCCGGCCGCCGCCCTCCGCCCCGCCCCCTCGGGCTTCCCGCTCTCCCGGCGCCTGCGGCCGCCGCGCTGCCCGGGTTTCCCCTCCCCCGGCCCCGGCCCGCCGGCTCGCGCGTCCCCGAGTCTGCCCGCCCCTCCTCGGACTCCCGCCCCGTTTCCTCCTCTTCCCCGCCCTCTCGCCGCACCTCGGGGTCCCAAATCCCACCCCTGTCGCGGCTTTCCGCTGGGCCCCTGCGCTTCGTGGAAGTCACGTGGCGGCTCCGGAACCCGGGAGGGAACGCGAAGCCCCACTCACGAGAAGGCACGCTGGGCCGCGCGGGGGTCAGGGCGACGCAGCGCAGCCTTTGGGGTCCTTGGGACGCTCCCGGGGAACTCAGGCTGAGAAACACAAGTGGCTGGCTTGGACGGGAGGGGGGGTGTTTCCAGGTCCCATCTCGGCATCTTCCTGCCCGCCCGGGGCCCCGCCTTTCCCTAGCGCAGGGGTCAGTTTTTCGGGACTTTCTTTGGGGCGATCGGTCACCCAGGCTCCACTCTCACTCCTTCCTTCCTCGGCCCGCGGCTCCCCTGCCCGCGAGGCAAAGGCCAGGAGCCGGCCGGCCAGCTTTGCCCGGTCCCAATGCCCACCCTGAGAGCCGCGGCACCCCAGGGCCTGTCTGCGGAGGGCACGTGCCCTCCTTTCCACGGGCGCCGCGAGGCTGTGGGGGAGGCCGAGCCGGGGCGGCCCCGAGGGTGAGTTCCCTCCGTGTGGGGTGGGGAGGAGGAGGTTGTCCTGAGAGCGAATCTACCGCGGTGGACGTCACTCTTGACAGGGTCTGAACCTCAGATGCTTCTTCCTTTAGGTTAAAGTGCCAGGTGCTCTGCCCACAAGTTAAAAGGCGAGCCTTAATGCCAAGCTGGGGACAGGGTAGAGGTATTGGCGCTTTCCCCTCCACCTGCCTGCCAGTGAAAAGATACAAAGTCAAGCAGTATCGTACTTGGGCCCACCGAAGACAACAAGGAGCGGTTTCGGGTTTGTGGTCTGCTTGCTGCGAGCCCCGGGAAAGAAAGATAACCGCGAACCTACATGGGCGGGTGGGAACCAGCGCCAGGAGGTCGGACGCGCCTCCGACTGTGATCGCGTAAACGTTGAGGCTCGTGGGCAGCAGCAGGGCATGGGGGCGGGCGCTTCGGGCTCTCAGGCCCGCGCTCGTGGCTCTCCTCCAGGATTTAAGATCCTGGCAACAGCTTTGAGATGCAGCTTGAGTGAACTTGGTTGCCTGGCCGGGAGCCGGGAAATAAGCAGACGATCTTGTCTCCGGGATCAGGCGATTCCACCAACCGCACAGAAGGCTGGCGTGCAAGGCCGCGGGGAGGACTGACCCTTTTCAGGGAGAGTGCCTTACCCTTATGCCGTCAGGGCTACACAGAGGAGCCATCTCTACGCAAAGTTATCCGCCTAGATTTATTTTCTCATCTTCTGTTTATCCTTTTCATCATGCTACATCACTCACGGTTGCCCCGGAGCTATGACTTTTGCCAACCACACAGGTACACAGTGTTCCTAGTACAGCGCTACTCTCGTTCTCTCTCTCTCTCTCTCTCTCTCTCTCACACACACACACACACACACACACACGCAGTAAATTCATTGTAGTACATCGGCCGAGAGCCTTCAATTCCTGGAAATGTAAGGACTCTAGCAAGATAGGAAAACCTCTGGGTCAAGTGGTCTTGAATTTTCAGAAGTGCTTTCCCTCTCCAGTGCTGGTTAGGAAGGGAAAGGGTAAGGTGTAAGCACAGCGGACATTTAGGTGCTGTCCCATCCTAGGTTCTGGGTATTGCCACTCTTCTGTTCCCACGGAGCCACGCCACACCCGAAGTCCTCTGGGTCTGTACCTTCTACTTCCCTCCCCACAGAGCCTTGATCCGTGTCCCAGCACACAGAACTCTTCATATAGGCATAGGCCTTCTGTCTCCTCAAATATATTTAAAGGAGGACTCTGGGTTAACTAGTGAGCAATTAAGGAACAGGTCAATTTGACCTATTACACATCGAAATGAATGGATTAAATAATTAGATACAGAAAGTAAGACCAGGGAGATAAAACAGAATTAAATTATTTACTAAAGCCCTGGGATTAAGAATCATGAAGAGAATTTTCTAAGACCACATGTGACAGAAGATACCACATCAGAAAGATCTGAACTGCACAAGAATGCTAAAGTGCTTTAGATATGAGCATGTCCAGAAATTACAAAGACATTGGGGAAAAATACTCGCAATAGCTATGATAAAGGGTTCAAATTTCTACTATTTTTACAACCTATCAAAAGAAATAAGAACAATATTGAGACAGCCTCTCAAAAGTAAACTGCACAAAGGACATGAACTGGTATTTCCCAACAGAGGAAATAATCAAGAAAAATAGATATAGAAAAAATATATATATTAGCATGAGAAACATTTAAAAATATTAAATTAGCAAAATAAAAAGTATCAAATGTTGGTGAGAGAGTGTAATTGCTGCTTTCATATTTCATTGGCATTGTAAATTGGTACAAACTTATTGGAAAGCAAATGTATTGCCACTTTTAAAAACCATGCAATAACCATCACTTTTGACTTCATTTTCCTTAGGAAAGTTCTAGAAAATCATCATAGGAAGATCACTGTAAATGCCAGAGAGAAAACTATTATATGCAATGAAATCTCATAATAATATTTTTAAGAGTAAAAAATTGTAAGCAACATAAATGTCCAATTATAGGGGAATGGCTGACTAAAATATGTTTTAGTCATAGGGACGCCTGGGTGGCTCAGTTGGTTAAAATATGTTTTAGTCATGGGATAGAACAGTATGCATCTTTAAAATTACAAGCATGCAGACAGATTTGCCACGTGGAAGATTTATTGGATATAAGGTAAAGTGAGAAAAAAATCAGGTTACAAAAAGTACAAGCATAACGTGTGTAAAATGCGTGTGTAACACAACTGTACTGTATACTTAAAAATGGTTAAGATGGTAAATTTTACGCTGTGTTTCTTTTTTCTTACCACAAAGACAAAATGTATGCATATGAGAAAAAATTGGAAGAGCATATAACAAAGTGGTAGCTTTTCTGCTGTGGTGGTGGGATTATAAGTAATTTTCCTTTCCCCCTTTTTTTTAAACTTTTGGAGAACATTTCATTATGTTAACATCTTAAAACATCTTATATTTACAAGCACTAACTATTGCATTCCCTGATACTAAGCTGATTGTCACACCAGAATGCCAACATCTCTTTGACCAAGTGGAGGCTCTAGTAACAGCCTATTTTTTTGCTTTTCTGTAATTTCTGATTCATTTTATTCTATGTCAAAAGGAGAAAAAAGCAGTGAAAATGAAGAAAAGATTAACAAGGACAGACATTTCGCGTGTCTTCTTTTCTTCTTTTGCCTTTCCTTTGTATCCGTAGTTTTTCCTTTGAACGGGGGAGGGGGAAGAAATTACATGGCTTGACAATTTCCTATTACTACTGCAATGACCCTGGATTACATCTATAGGGATGGGGGGAGGAGGTGAAGGAGATTTATAGCTCAGTGATCAAATCCTCTGGTGATTCACTTCATAAGATGACAGTTCTTCATAAAAACAAGTTGCTGAAATACTAGAAAACCCTGTCACTACTCACCCTCTTTTAGGGAAACTGGCTTTCCAGTAACTCTGTGTTCTCTGCTATTTCTCAGAAGGTGGTCCTGTGAGGTTATGGTGGGGCTAGAGAAAGGAAAGTTAAAGGCAGGGACCTCCACGTTTACCAGAAGTGAGTCAGACAATGGATAAAGCAAAGATCCACACCTCAGGGAGTCAAATTCTAGGGAAGGGAAACAAACAATAAACAAAATGTAGTATTTAGAGGGGGAAAATGTAATATTTAGATGGTGCTATGTTCTATGGGGAAATATAGAGGAGGGATGAGAAATAGGGCACAGTGAAGGGAAACCAAGCAAAGTTCTCCTGAAGGAAGTGACAGAGGGGGCCATGTGAATAACTGGGTGGGGGTGGCCCAGGCTGCATGAACAGCAAATGCAAGAGCCCCTTGGGAACATGCCTGACCATTCTAGAAACTAGAGGACACTGGAGTGCGGCAAGGTCAAAGGTAAGGCCAGAAAGGCAGAGGGGCAAGCTTTTACTTGAAGCGAGATGAGAAAATATTGGACTTTTGAACAGAGGTGTGACATGATCTAATGTTATATAGGATCCCTTTGATCTAGGTGTTAAAAACAGTCCCACAGGGTTAAGGAAGAAACAAGAGGTGATGGCAATAATCCAGGAGAGCGGGGACGAGGGCTTGGAAGATGCTGAAAGCAATGGGGGCCGAGACCCATGTGCCAGGAAGTCAATGTGTGTAGACTTACGGTTCTTCACTTGGGTAGGCCCCTTTCAAGACCCAGAGGGGGCCTAGCAGTGTGTCTATATGGTGATAGGCTGTAATAGGATTTGCAACAGTGGGATATTTCAACTATAAGTGCTTAAGACCGCTGTTTCTTTTCACCCCAAACTCCCCTCACTCCCTTCATGTCTGGTGGTGTTGAACTGGCCACGGGCATCTGGGGGACTTTGCCAAGGAAGGTTCATCAGAGCTGTACTTCTGTATTGGGTTATATGTATGTGATTTGTATCACTTCTGTCTAGAATCACATTATTGCTAACTGCATGGCTGCCAAGAATATCCCTGCTGGCCCCCATGCTAACTCACCTGAGGAGGTTCCTCGTACTGAGAAATGAACATTTTCACAGCACCGAACCAATGGCCCCAGAAGCAATTCTCTGAAAATTCTCCAGATCATCACACATGCAAAATTGTAAGCAGAGGATTGAGTACTTGTGTATGTCTAGTCAAAAAAGCACCCTCTCCTTTATTTATTCGCCAGGAATAAAATCAACACTATAGCTCATATGATTATAAATATACCTTAGGGTTTTTTTCTTTGCTAGGTGGTATATTTTATAAAGCTTGATTATTACATTTTAATTGCTGTTCAGAAATGTGTTCTGGAATATTTTCAATAGAAGTTAGAAAATACAGACTCCTGATTTGTTCATATTTGAAGGACACTATCTTTTATGATTTCTAAATTTATTTATGTATTAAACAGAAAAAAATATAAAATTAACGAGATGTAAAAAGGGGATGAAGATAAGCAATTAAAATCAATGGAAAATTTTCTGACATGAAAAAGCAAACGGTAAAGAAATTTTAGATTAACTAGAAGCAAAGACATCAGAAGAAAAGATAAATGTCAGATGGACGCAATGAACGGGGTCTTATATGGTCTGATGATGCAATAATGAAGTAGAGTAGACCATACCACTATGGAAAAATACTTACCGTTCTTGCTGCTCTCTTGTTGAAACACTGACATCGACAAAGATAATGTGCCTCTCCAGCGGGGACAATGGTAATGATTGCTTGATGGGTGTCACCAGTTCTAAGAACATTTAGGATGAATCAGTGGCAAACAAAAAGAAATGCCCTGAAATACAACGACTCACACATTAAAAAACTTAGAAGGGTTTTCCAAGTTTGACAGTTCTAAAAAATGTCATTACTAATAATGTGTTGTGAAGGAAATTATCTAAGTATTTTTTCAGTCAAATTTTCATCCACATGGAAAGACTGCATTATCTTCCTACTCCAGTTATAGAAACACTACATTACAGAAGCATTGTCTTATGAAGAAGAGAACAAGAGTATGCAGCTTACAATTGTAAGAGAAAAGTATTATAGAGGTATGTCAGGGAGGTAATTAAAAATGTAGTATTTTTCTGCTGTTTTTTGGTATTTGTAAGTCTTTTTAAATTTGTAATTTATTGTACATTTTTTAGAATGAGAAAATTCCTTTCCTAATTTCAGCCCCGTTGTGTGACAGCCAATGACGTTGTAGTAAAGGCAAGCAGGTAGCTTAAGAGTCAGCTAGCTGACTTTATAAACTTTGATATTTTTATGATTCTTGGTCATACATGATAATAAAGTCTAGAGTTGACTGAAAAGCATACAAAAGAGAAAGACTTCCTATTATCCATGCACCTATCCATACAGAGATCACTCTTTTTTTTTTTTTTAAAGATTTTACTTATTTGATAGACAGAGATCACAAGTAGGCAGAGAGGCAGAGGGAGAGAGGAGGAAGCAGGCTGTCTGCAGAGCAGAGAGCCTGATGCGGGGCTCGATTCCATGACCCTGGGATCATGACCCGAGCTGAAGGCAGCGGCTTTAACCCGCTGAGCCACCCAGGCGCTCCCAGAGATTACTCTTAATATTTTAGCATATTGTGATGGCAAATTTTATGTGTCAACTTTACTGGGCAAAGAACACCCAGATAGCTGGTAAAACATTATTTCTAGGTGTTTCTGGGAGAGATTAGCATTTGATTCAGTCGACTGAGTGAAGAAGATCCTGCTTCACCAATATGGGGAATGTCCAATCCATCAAGGGCCCAAATGGAACAAAAGGGTGAATTATCTCTCTCTTTTTGAGCTGGCACATTCATCCATCTTCTCCTGCCATTGGACCTCAGAGCTCCTGAGCTCTTCAATTTTGGTCCTTCCGACTCTGGGACTTCTTACACCAGCAGCTCATCACACCACCCCCAACCCCTGGTTCTCAGGCCTTTGGACTCTGACTAAATTACACAGCCAGCTTTCCTGGTTCTCCAATCTAAAGATGGCAGATTATGGGACTTCTCATACTCTATAACCATCAGAACAATTCCTATAATAAATCCCCTTTTGTATATCTCTCTATATATATCCTATTGGTTCTGTTTCTCTGGAGAACACTGACTAATACACATACGTTACTTTCTCACATTTTTTAATGTAAGTGTATACACATTATGTGTTTACATGCATAAAACCATACTCCAACCTGCTTTTTCCCTTGAGAACATAATAAACCTCTCTCCATGAACAGTAAATATCCATCTACATCATCATTTTAAACAGGCCTAACACCCCATTGTAGACGTATACCATTGCTGATCTACTATCTATTACTTTACTCTGTTGTTTTCAGTTTTTCCTTATATGTAAACAACGTTATTATAAATATAATTGTCTTGGTCAGCCAGGGCTGCCATAACCAAGGACCATAGACTGGGTGATTAAAACAACAGAAATTTCTTTCTCACAGTTCTAGATGCTGGAAAGTCCAAGAACAGGTGCTGATCAGTTGAGTTTCTGGTGAAGATTCTCTTTCTGGCTTGTAGATGGCTGTTTTCTCACCGTGTCTTCCCATGGTGGGGGGAGAGAAAGAGCGATGTCTCTGTCTTTCTCTTCATATAAAGCCATGGTCTTATTAGATGGGGGCTCCACCCTTATGACCTCAATTTTTAGAATAAGGGCCATTTAACCTTCACTACCCTCTTAAAGACCCAATCTCAAGCTACATTCACTTTTGGGAATAGGGCTTCAACATATGCATTGGGGAGGGACATAATACAGTCCATAGCAATCACCGTACTCACATAGCTTCGCACCTCTCTGAGTATGGCCTTATATTTAGTTCCCAGGAATAGAATTGCTATCTACTTTCACGGTATTCGACCAATATTGCAAAATGACCTTGCAATTAATAGTCCTGCCAGCAGTGTATGAAAATCCTACTAGCTAATTAGGGAACATTTTTAGGTGAACTACTGTTCAGCGTCAGGAGGATTGAACTTGATTCTAAGGTCACTTGTTGGACTCCTGGTAAAGAAGAAAAAGAAAAACAGGAACAGAAAAATATAAGATGAGGACCTGCCCCAAAGAACATGTCAAAGTTTGTTTTTAGCGACTTCCTTCAATAGCCCCTTCTAGAAACATCCACTCCCAGAAGCTGTCTTCCTGCTGCCTAGGGCTCCCCAGGAGGCTTGCAGCCCAAGGCAAAGGTCTGGACTCTGCAGCCCAGTTGGAAACACATCAGGACATTTCCTCCATACAAACTTCGCACCCCTAGGGCTTTTCTCTCCCTCACTTCTCAAAGAGGAAAGACAAAGACAGCAAGGGTGTTCTTGGAACCATTACTGAAAGTATTTGCATTTCAAAAGGAAAAAGTATGGATGATGCATTCACACAAAGGACAAATATCAAATAGTGGAATTGTAGGCTCCCTAACTCTACCAGTGGGAAGATATTTGGAGAACGTGTTTTAGTCACACTGTGTTAGGCTATTACCCTCTTACTCCTATGTATAGAATTGGCACTGAAAAAGGTCTGACTCTCGATTTCAACTCAGGGTTGTGAGATCAAGCCTGTGTTGGGCTTCACTGCTTAAGATTCTCTCTCTCTCCTTCTCCCCTTCCTCCCTCTAAAAAAAAATTTATGTATACATAATTGTGCCAGATGCATCATCGGTTATGTCCTGAACTCTGAGGACTTCCTTTTTTTTTTTCCTCAAGATTTTATTTATTTATTTGAGAAGGAGAGAGAGTATGAGAGAGAGAGCATGAACAAGGGCAGAGGGAGAGGGAGAAGCAGACTCCCTGTTGAGCAGAGAGCCTGAGATGGGGCTCAAACCCAGGACCCTGAGATCATGACCCCAGCGGGAGGCAGACATTTAATGGACTGAGCCACTCTGGTGCCCCAAGGACTTCCTTTTTGAGTAGGCATCCATGAGCACCAAATCTTCCATTGTTATATAGCCAATAATTGGAAGGCTTGGCCACCAACTAGCTTTGAATGAGTATATTTCAAACCTTCACTGCCTGCTTACATCTGGTGCCAACACCATAGGACACTTTCATATCACAGTAACCTCTGCCTTGCACCTTCTCATGGCAGGTGAGTTGGCACGGTGGGTATTAAGAGTATCCTGGAAGCCATTCCCTACACCAGTCTCCCAAACTAAATGTATACCAACCCAACTCCCCTTCGCTGTCTCTCAAAAATGTACACAGTCATTCTGGTGTCACCTGACAGGAAAGGAAATATGCCAAAGAGAAAGTTGGAGTGAAAAAAAAAACCCACAGTCTTAATTAACTGCAGTTAAAATATCTTTCTTCTGCTAATGTTATGAAAATACATAACTGAGTAAACATAGTGCTATGATTGCTTCCCAGGCCTTGGAAAGATCAACACGATGCCCTCACACTTCACTGGCTTCAGAGTAAAACCAACTCTGCTTCTATCTCCAAACTTCTCTGGAATTCCTCCTACCTTTCATTTCCCTCTCCCCCATCATCCTCTTTCACTCGGACTGTAGAACAGCCCTGTAATAGGCCTTCCTTCTCCTGCTTTCATGAGCCTCCAATCCATCTAAAAATGCAAATTTGGCACATGACTCTTGTATTTAAAGTCTCTCCCTGACGTCAGGTGTCCTTTGTCACCAGGATGAAGCATTACCCTTCTCGGCTTCCGTGGTTCCCTCCACCTCTCCAACCTTCTTTTGCTTCTTGAGCCACAGCATCTCTTATGCTCATGTATTAGGACTGCTTGGGATCCTTCAGATCAGCCGAGTATTCTCCACTCTCTGTGTCTTTTGTCTTTCTGCGTCCGTCTTCTTTTTTCCAAACATATCCCCTTCCCACCCCTAACTCAGTTGGTATGATGAGCATCTACTCTTCTTTCATGGTATAACTTAAGCATCTCTCCCTCCATAAAGACTTTACTTGACAATCAGAATTAGCTACATATCTTTTTACTCTATTCTTAATGAAGTTCAGTTTTTAAAATTTACATAACAAATACATGAATACACTCTTATTGTAAAAAGGGGAGACTCAACCACTATGGATAAATTGAGTGGTCACCACCACCAATGCCTGTCATTAGTTGGGTGTGTGTCTTTCCAGCTTTTATGTATATTAATGTCCCATTCCTCATTCATACATCTTTCTTCCCCTACTAGATTAGAAAACCCAGGAGGGCAAAGGCAATGTCTTATTCATCACTCTATCTCCACTCCCAGGCCCAGTGCCTGGATGTAGGAATAACCAGCACTAGAAATGAAAGCACTGAAGCACAGAGAGTTTAAGGAACTTGCCCAGGTTATCCAGAAAAGTGGCGGAGTTGGTATTCAAACTCAGCTAGAACGTGTACTCACTGAAGGTTTAGTTGTTTAGTATATAATGAAAACCCACAGTGGGACAAGCAGCATTTGGATTAGAAGAGTTGCTCCAGAAAAGGTACACCACGTACCATCCAAGCAGATATGAGTGTGCTTAATGACTTACATAAGCACCATGGTAGCATGTGTCACAAAAAATTAAGTGATTGCTTTTTCTTTGTTTTCCCCTCCAATTTTGTTTCCTATGGAAAGACATCTAGTAAAAGTGCTTTCACTAGTTATACAGTGCTAGTATCTAGGGTAGTCCTAAGTTATAGCATACCACGAGAATTATAATAACCAAGAGGTTGCTCATTATTCTCTTTAAAACAATGAGTAAGACATTTGTGATTTGCTTTTTAAGATAATTTCACTCATTTCCTGTACAACTTACCACTATCTACAACTAATTTTAATTTCCTTGGAGGCAGCTCTAACTTGTATCTAACAAAGAGCTAGGTTCAGAGCACTAGTCATACATCTATTGAATGAATAAGCTATGAATGACTTCCACTGACAATGCAGTAGAATTCACTAGAAGGAGAGCAATAGCTTTGATAGTCCCCTGGACATTCAAGATGAATGACTGGGGTTGTCTCAAGAAAGCTCTTTTCTCTCTTAACAATCACCCGTACTCTTGGCTGTCTACAGCTGAAAGAGCCTTAGGTTTCTGTAAGAAAGTAGCCCAAAGCCTGCTTCTCAAAAGAAGCTGGGCTAGTTCCCTCCTAGACGTCAGGTACAGAAAATTGGATTAACCTTTATTTTTGGTTTCTTCTACTCTGTCATCATTGGTTCATCAATAGATTCTTTTAATTATTTATTGCTTTTTAAAATGTATTCATAACATAACAAGTGTCTCTAAATCTACCACCGAGGGCCTGGGTGGCTAAGTCAGTTAAGCATCTGACTTGGGCTTGGTCATGATCTCAGAGTCCTGGGACTGAGCCCTGTGTGGGGCTCAGCGCTCAGTGGGGAGTCTGCTTATCCCTGTCCCTCTGTTCCTCTCAGCCACTCCTGCACACACACATGCATGCTCTCTCAAATAAATGAATACAATCTTTTAAAAACATCCACCACCTAATCCAAGAATCAGTACACTGACCATCTCTCTCATTTGCTTTTATGCTCCTTCCTATTCTATCCCCTTTCACCCTTCACTATCCCAAATTTTGTTGTTGTTGTTTTTTTACTTAAATTTTTTATTTGGAGATATTTTAGATTTGTTTGCAATGAGATCTCATGTGCCCTTCACCAATTTCCCCCAGTGGTAAAATCTTACAAAACTAAGGTACGGTATCACAACAAACACTAACATTGCTATA
>ML099141.1:19740-46087 GCA_003697995.1 Taxidea taxus jeffersonii
TCAAGATATAGAACATTTCCATCACCACGAAGATCACGAGTGTTGGCAATACCGTCTATAGTCACAACCACTGCTGTCTCCTGCTTGGTCCACCTTGATCCCTGATCCCCATCCTTGATCCCTGGAACCGCCGATCTGTTCTGCATTTCTATAATTTTGTCATTTCGAGAGTGTTGTATAAATGTACAATATAAATACAATATGTACAATATATATTACACAATATATAATGTTTTGAGATTGACTTTTCTTTATTCAGCATAGTTTTCTGGAGATTCATTCAAGTTGTTGCCTGTATCGGTAGTTCATTTTTGTTGTTGTTATTGGTGAGTAGTATTCTATGGTATGGATGTACCACAGACCATTTAATCATTCACCTATTGAAGGGTATCTAAGTTGTTTCCAGTTCTTAGTTATTATGAATAAAGCTGCTATAAACATTTGTGTATAGGAATTTGTGTGAACATAAGCCTTCATTTCTCTGGGAAAATGGCAAAGCGTGTGATTGCTGGGTCATAGAGTAGTTGAATGTTTAGGTTTTCAGAAAACTGTCAAAGTGCTTTCCAGAGGGGCTAAGTCATTTTAAATTCCCACCAGCCATGTATGAATGTTATCAGCATGCTCTCCAGCATTTCATGTTGTTACTATTTTTTATTTTAGCCATTTTGATAGGTGAGTAATAATAGTTCATTGTGGCCTAAATATGTATTTCTCTAATGGTGAATGATGTTGAATATTTTTTCATGTGTTTGCCATCTGTATATGCTCTTCAGGTAAAATGTCCCTTTATGTCTTTTGTCTATTTTATAACTGGATTGTTGTTTGCTGTTTTGCTATTAAGTTGTGATTTTTTAAAAAAATATTTTATTTATTTATTTGTCGGAGAGAGAGACAGAGTACACACAAGCAGGCAGAGGGGCAGGCAGAGGCAGCGAGAGAAGCAGGCTCCCTGCCGAGCAAGGAGCCCGATGCAGAACTCGATCCCAGGACCCTGGGATCATGATCTGAGCTGAAGGCAGCGGCTTAACCAACTGAGCCACCCAGGCATCCCAAGTTGTGATTTTTATATATTCTAGACACTAGTCCCTGTCAGATGTATAGTTTGCAGATATTTCCCCCTCCTTCATAATTTGTCTTTTCATCTTTTGAACAGAGTTTTTTGCAGAATAAAATTTTAAATTTTGATGAAGTCTAACTGACCAGTTTTTCTTTTTACTGACCATGTTTTTAGTGTAAATCTAAGAACTCTTTCACTAGCCCTAGATCCTAAAGATTTTTTCTTATTCTTTTTCTAAATGTTCAATAGTTTTTGCGTTGCATTTTATATCTAAGCATGTGATCCCTGTTAATGTCTCTACAAGGTATGAGTCTTAGGGTTTTTTTTCTTTTTTTAAGTGTATGGATATCTAACTGCTCCATTTATTGAAAAGATTGCCTTTTCTCCACTGAATTGCTTTTGCATTATTGTCAAAATCAACTGAGCAGGAGCACCTGGGTGGCTCAGTCTTTGAGAATCTGCCTTAGGCTCAGGTCATGATCCCAGGGTCCTGCGATCAAACTCCCCAGGATCCCAGGTCCCTGGGATCATTTCTGCTCCCGCTCCCCCTGCTTCTGTCCCCTCTCTCGCTGTATCTCTCTTTGTCAAATAAATAAATAAAATATTTTTTGAAAAAATCAACTGAGCATATTTGTGCTCAGTTTTGCATTATTGTCAAAAATCAAATGAGCGTATTTGTGTGGGTCTATTTCTGATTCTTTATTCTGTTCTGTTTATATATGTGTCTCTCTGCCAATACCACATAGTTTTGATTACTACACCTATAAAATGTCTTAAAATTTGGGCGCCTGGGTGGCTCAGTTGTTTAAGCAACTTCCTTCGGCTCAGGTCATGATCCCGGAGTTCTGGGATGGAGTCTCACATCCGGCTCCCAGCTCTAAGGGGAGTCTGCTTTGCCCTCTGACCTCCTCTCTCATGCTTTCTCTCACTGTCTGTCTCTCAAATAAATAAATAAAATCTTTTTTAAAAAGTCTTCTTTTTTTTAGTTTCTTCCTCTTTCAAGATTGTTTCAGCTACTCTAGTTTCTTTGTTTTTTCATATAAATTTTGGAATAATATTGTGTATCTCTACAAAATCTGGGATTTTTATAAGAATTGCATTAAGCTTTTGGAGAAAATTAGCATCTTTACTAGGTTGAGTCTTCCAATCCATGAACATAGTATGCCTCTCCATTTATTTAGACTTTTTACTTCTTTCATTAGTAGTTTGTAGCTTTTAGCATATAAGTACTATATGTGTTTTGTTAGATTAACACCTAAATATTTCTCTTTTTTAGTTGTTATAAATGGTATTGTTATTTAAATTTTGATGTCTGTGTTCATTTGATTTTTGTAGGTTCATCTCGTGTCCTGTGAACTTGTTGAACTCACCTATTAGTTTTAGGAATTTTTTGTAGATTCCTTGGGATTTTCTATGTAAACAAACATGTCATCTGAAAATATGGCCAGTTTCATTTCTTCCTTTTTGATCTGTATACTTTTTATTTTCTTGCCGACTGCGCTGACTAGAGTATTCAGCACTGTGTTGAATACAAGCAAACCTTATTTCCTGTTCCAGATCTTATAGGGGAGCGCACTCAGTCTTTCACCATTAAGTATAATGTTGGCTGTAGTGGGTTTTTCTGGGTTTTTTTTTTGTTTGGTTTGGTTTGGTTTGGAAGATGCTCTTTATCAAATTGAGGAAGTTCCCTTTTATTCCTATTTTTCTGGGAGTTTTTATCACGAATCATTATTGAATTTCGTCAAATAGTTTTTCCACATCAATTGATATGTGTGATTTTTCCCTTTTAGTCTGTGAAATGGATTATACTGATTGATTTTTAAATATTGAAACTGACTTGTATTGATGGAATCAATTCTATTTGGTCATGGTGTGTGTCATTCTTTTTATATATTGATAAATTCTGTTTGCTAATAATTTGTTAAGTTTTTTTTTCTATATTCGTGAAGTACTGACTTTGTATGATTTTGGTATCAGGATAATACCAGTCTCACAAATGAAATGGGAAATGTCCCCTCTCCTATTTTCTGGAAGAGATTGTATAAAACTTGTGTTAATTCTGCTTTAAATGTTTAGCATTCTCCGGTGAAACCATTGGGATCTGGATATTTCTTTGTGGAGGGCTTTAAAATGACAGTTAATTCCTTTAGGAGTTATAAGGCTCTTAGAATTGTCTGTTTCATATTGGGTGAGTTCATGTTTTTCCAGGAATTGGTCCATTTCATCTCACTTGTCAAGTCTATGTGTGTATAATTGCTCATGGTATTCCTTTATTATTCTTTTGTTGTCTGGAGTTTCTTTAGTGATATTCACTGTTTCATTCCTGATATTGGTCATCTGTGTCTTCTCTCTTTTTTTTCTCTGTCAGCCTTGCTAGATGTTTCTCAATTTTGTTGATCTTCAAAAAATCAGCTCTTGGGCGCCTGGGTGGCTCAGAGGGTTAGAGCCTCTGCCTTCGGCTCGGTTCATGGTCTCAGGGTCCTGGGATCGGGCTCTCTGCTCAGTGGGGGGCCTGCTTCCTCCTCTCTCCCTGCCTGCCTCTCTGACTACTTGTGATCTCTATCAAATAAATAAACAGAATCTTTAAAAAAAAAATCAGCTCTTTGTTTCAGTGGTTTTCTCTATTATTTTCTGTTTTTCATTTCATTGATTTTTATTATATCCTTCTTTCTGCTTGCTTTTGGCTTGCTTTTCTTCTTTTTCTAGGTTCATTAGGTGAAAGCTTGAGAGATTTCATGCTATCGATTTCCCTCAGAGCACTGCATTAGCTGTGTCATGCAAATTTTAATATATTCTATTTTCATTTTCATTTGTTTCAGGTATCTTTTTTAACTTCTCTTGAAATTTCCTATTTGACCCATTGGTTGTTTAGAAGAGTGTTTAGTCCAACTATTTGAGAACTTTTTGTTTCCGGTTGTTTCCAGTTCTTAACTATTATGAGTAAAGCTGCTATAAACATTTGTGTATAGGAATTTGTTATAGGAATCTGTTATTGATTCTTGCTTGATTCCATGTGGTCAAAAAATGCATTCTATATGATTCTACTTCATTTTTAGTTTGTTGAAGTTGGTTTCATGGCCCATCTTGCTATAGGTTTCATGAGCACTAGGAATGAAGTGTTTCTGCTGTTTTGGGGTGTTCCACAAATATCTATTTGATTGTGTTGGCTGATGGTGTTGTTGATTTCTTCTATACCTTTGTTGATTTTTGTCTAATTGTTCTATTAATCATTGTCAGATGTCTTAATTTTTGCCTGTCTAGTAGGTGGAAAATGTTATTTTGTGGTCTTGACTTGCATTTCCCTGAGTTCTACTAAAATCGACAGTCAGATTAAATACTTTCCTCCTTCTCTAATTGCAGTTTTTAAAAGATGTCATTGAGACTTTTCTTTTTTTTTTAAGATTTTATTTATTTATTAGAGAGAGAGAGAGAGAACGCGCAAGCCAGGGGAAGGGGCAGAGGGAGAGGGAGAAGTGGACTCCCCACTGAGCAGGGAGCCTGATGCAAGGGCTCAATCCCAGGACCCTAAGTTCATGACCTGAGCTGAAGGCAGACACTTAACCAAACTGAGCCATCCAGGCACCCTTTAGGGAGAAGCAGACTCCCCACTGAGCAGGGAGCCCACCTTGGGGCTTGATCCCAGGAACCTGAGATCATGACCTGAGCCCAAAGCAGATGCTTAACCAACTGAGCCACCTAGGCTCCCCAAGACTTTCCTTACAAATTATTCAAACTTTTTTTTTCTCTTATTTCTGTTTTTTGTTCTTGTTTTTGTTCTCACGTATGTAATGACCCTGGTGATGCATCTGAAGAGAGAAATAAGGAATATGTCTTTGGATAATCTCCATCTGGCATAGTGCCACAGCAATTAGACACATGGGCCAAAGCCTTCAGTGACTCTCCGTTTTCTAAAAACTACAGTCTTATTGCTTCTTGGCACTTTAGCTAAGATCAAGTGTAAAAAATACAGACCTCAACCTTAGCCTGGCATTTAAAGCCCATGTGATGTACTTCTGATTTAACTAATCCAGCTATGTCAATGCCTCACTGTTCTCTAACAAGATGGCTCTTGCCATTCCCTCTGCCAAGAATGTTCTTGGTCAATCAAAATCCTACCTATGCTCTAAATGTTGCTCAGATGCTCCCTCTATAGAGACTTTCTTGATCATTCCAGCTGGAAGTGATTGCCCTTTCCATTGTCCTATAACATCTGTCCTATGATGGTGCATAGCTCAGGATCATAATGCACACACTTGGTAAACCACTGAGTGGCTTCATATCAGTGATTCAGACCAGGACTGTGCAGTTGTTACTTTACAGCTGTTTCTTGGCTTGCAGACAAAGTGCCTCTCCTTTAATAATATTCTAGCTCACATGGTGAGCATTGTTAAATTCTATCTCAAATGACCAGATTCACTGAAAGTAGTATATTAGGCAAGCCAACAATTTGTTGAGCAGAACAGATTAGAAGACTAAATAATTTAGAATACTGATAAACTCATGCTCTGAAATTATTGCTGTATACATGTCAGTTGAATGTGAGACATGTACTAGCAAAACAACTGAAAAATATATTTTGAAAAATCCGAGTTTGTCTTATGGACAACACTTCACTGAGTTTTGAACTTTTGTTTCTTTAAGCCAGGTGACAGTTTCAGTAGACTAGTAGACTGTATAATATAACAGGACTTTAAAAAAAGCAAGTCTAGATAATACCTTATGTTATTTTTAAAGTAAGAAATTCCAGGAAAGGTTCATACAACTTATCTACATAGAAGTAGCTGTGAAATTTCATATCTCACATTTTCATACACCTGGTAATTCCAGTCTTTATTAAAAATCAAACTATTGTTTTTCTAAGTCACAGAAGACTAGAAAAAATTTTGGGGGGGAATTCTTACCTTACCTTAAGAATGAAACTCCTTTATTATAGAGAATTAGAAAATAACAATGGTAATAGTTATTATTAATAATTAACTATTAGGAATTTAATTAATAAATAAGTATTGTTACCAGTCATAATCCCTTTACTCAGCAATGACTATTGATAACATAGGACTTTGAAAAAGTTGTTCTAGATCTTTCTGGTTTGTGTTTAGACAAGACTGTTACTGATGGATTTTTTTTTTCAATGAAGAGTTTATACCTATACTTGGTGTTCCAGGACGTAATGACACTGATGGTTGGCAGTGAGTGCTTCATGTTTATTTTCAGTTCCACATGCTGTTCTGCAGACCCATTTCCTCTTGTTCTCTCCCTAGCAGAGGCAGAGAAGTGTTGACCTCTCTCTTCCGCCTCAGAATTTTCCACAGAATGAAACCACTGCACCTTCAACCTGCTTTTCTCCAGGGTGAATCAATCATCTCTCTCCTTGACATTTGAGTCTCATTTTCCAATTATTTTGTCACTTTGAAGTATCCTCAGAAACTGCTAAGGGCTGAGAGCAAGGCATATTTTCCCCAACAACTAACTGACTTGACTATTTCATGTTCTCTTTCCTGAGAGCAGGGAAACTGGATAGATGATTGTGGAGGCTTACTTTCACTTGTGACTTCACTCATCTTTTTATGGTGCCTGAAATGAGGATTCTACATGTGGCAAATGTTTAGTAAGCCTTCCTGGCTGTCTGACTCAAGAGTGTGGTTCCACTCTTGAGCCACAAATGGTAAAGGCAGTTCCCGGAATTTGCTGGTTACTCAGCAGTGTTGGATCAAGCTGGGAAGACAATGCATGCCTCCTGCCCATTTCCCAGTCACTTCTCCCCACATTCATTGTGAAATAGATGGTCACAAAGAATGATCCAAGGAACCCCACATTGCCCCTCACAAGGTGCTTCCTGGCAGAGGACGTGCCTTGTGGATTATGTTCTTCAAGAAGCTCATGCTTCACAGGGGCAGCTTTACTCAACATGGAATAGAGCTCTGGGTAGTTGAGGCTCACCTAGTTGCCTCCTTCTGGTTTCATTGTTTCTTTTCAGGGAAGCCATTTTTAAACATAGTGTTATTGAGGCCATCCATTGCTGCCCTGAGATACAACCATGTTCATCCTGTGTCTCAATTTGAACCCTTTCAGAAGTGAATGGGAAGACCAAGGGAATGGGAGTCCAAGCAGTGGAGTGATAGTGCCAAAGTGATATTCTTCTACAGTCTGCTTCAATAAGTGTTCACCTTTGCAAAAGCATTCCAAACACTGGAAAGCTTTTACAGAAAGTGCCCTTGAGTGTCAACTCCCAAATTGGCCCTCCTTTCTTTGCAGTTATTCACCAACCCCTTCATCCATTTTATTCTTGTGTTTTGGATATTTTCTTTTAGATCATACTACTTGCCCAGAATATCACCAATCAACTTCTATCTTCTCCCATCATTCAAAGGGTTTCTGAAACCACCTCTTCCAGGAAGTCTTCCCTGACTCACTAGAACAATGAAACCTCCTGACCCCTCTCCCCACTAACCACTCTCCTCAAAGAACTTCCCCTTTGTTTCCACAGAACATAAATGCTGCAACTTATTTATTAGTTTAATGTGTATTTTGAATAGATTCTCAGGAAGGATTCCTTCCTGAGGCATAATAATAGGTTATGACTTCCAAGAAGTAGGATTGTATCTAACGGAGGTATAATGACCCCACACATAAGAGCAGCAAACAAGCATTGCTATAGGTATGATTTTGCAGATAGCTGCTCAGACTTTGCCTTTGGAAACTGAACTTCTACATTTCTAGGGTGCTTCTTATTTATGCAGTGTTATTAGTCATATGCTTCAGTAGTAGCCAAGTAGCCATTCAACAGACGTGTGCTGAGAATCTACCGTTAGCCAGCATTGTGTTAGATGCTGGAGATGTAGTGCCTACTGGCAGTTTTTAAGACTACTGTGGTGGGGGCGCCTGGGTGGCTCAGTGGGTTAAAGCCTCTGCCTTCGGCTCAGGTCATGATCCCAGGGTCCTGGGATCAAGCCCTGCATCAGGCTCTCAGCTCAGCAGGGAGCCTGCTTCCTCCTCTCTCCCTGCCTGCTTCTCTGCCTACTTGTGATCTCTGTCTATCAAATAAATAAATAAAATCTTAAAAAAAAAAAAAGACTACTGTGGTGGCCCATAAATGTCATGGCCCATATTGAACCATGCCTCTCAGTATTCATGTGTAGCTCCCCCCAGCCACCCATTCTTCAATCTGAGTGGACCTACGACCTGCTTTAATAGAGTATAGAAGTAATGTGCCAGTTCTAGGCTTAAGTCTAAGAAGACCTGCCAGTTTCTGTTTTTGTGGTTTGGGAAGCCCTGAGCTACCATGTGAGAAATCCAGCTACTCTGCTGGAGAGATCGTGTGGAGAAACCGTTTGGAAAGGCACAGCCCTGAGACTATAAGAAAAGGGAGAGAAGCTCAGCCATCGTGAGTCCCTGCTGAGCTCAGCTTTTGGCCAGCTGAGTGCAGCCACATGAGGGACCACCACCGAGACAGCAGAAGAACCACCCTGATGAACCCAGCTCAGATGGCAGCTCTATGAGCAAATAACCACTTGGTTACTGTTTTAAGCCACTTTGGGGGGACGATTTGTTATAGAGCAATTGATAACCAAAGTAAAACAGAATGAAGAACAAAAACACTGATCATTCCTGAAAATAGGAGAGGAGTATATGATCTTCCAAAGTGGCTTCAAGATATGCTGATAGATTAAATGCTTCCAAGTTTAACATTCAAGTGGACTCATGGTAGCAACAGGTCTTAAAAAACAAACAAACTAGCCCATACCAAATTCTTGGATAAGAGTTGACATGTCCATCTTCCTTAAAAATAAGCTATCAAATTAGTGCAATCCCAAAAATTACCAGCAGGATTTTTTTGGCCTCTGATGCTAAAGTTCATGTGGGGAAATAAGCAAAAGTAGCCAGGAACTTTTGGAAAAATAATGATAACAAGTGGAGGAGGAAGAGTCTCAAGAAAAAATAAATATATCATAAAACTATAAAAATTAAAGCAATTTGGTATGGGCGTTTGAATAGAAGAGAATAGAAACAGACCCCAGATAGATGATGAGGTTTTATTAAATGGAAAATGTGGCATCTCAAATCAGTGGTTACTATAAAAAAGAGGTACTGTTGAATAAATGGTGTCAGGACAGGTAGTTAACCACCTGAAAGAAAATAAAGGGATCGGATCTCCCCTATAAACTACTATTCTATTGAGTGGTAGGAGGGGGAAAAAAACCCACTAGCATTAGTCCAACTCTGAAAATCTAGTTCAATCCAATTATTGAAATAGTTTTTAGGAAGTAACTGGCTCTCCTGGATGATTTGATATCTTTCAGATTTCCTTGTTCCTCTTCAAGATTGCATACGGATGTGGGGGGAAGAAGGGTCTCTAGAGCCATCCGGGCAGATCCTTGTATCTTCTTTGGCCCCCCTGGTTTCCGTGGTGATGCACCTGTCCATCTGGTGTCTGGGCACATCTGACATTGTGGTCTAGACGATCTGGTCAAGGCTTGTGGCCCTCCCTGCCCACATAGCTCACCTCAGCTCCCACTGGCCACAAGGATGGCTGTGACTCCCTTTTAATGTCCAGACCAATGTAGGATGATTCAGTCATTCTTCCCAGTGTCCCTCTGATGGGCTGCCAGCCACCTCCACGGGCTCCTCCCACAGTCTTCCACCTGGCATGTAGGCATCTCCAAACGCCTTCTGTGAAACAACAGAGCTCAGACGGGCTCGGGGGCTGAATTGTGGAGCACCATCCCAGCACTGATCTTACCTTCCTGTCCGATTATGGTTAGATGGGGAGTACAGGGACAATGTGCTTCCAGGCTATGTCCTCTCAGAGTCCCTTCATTCTCCTCTAGTCTGAGACCACTCCCCAGAGAGGGGACATGGGGCTCTGAGTCTACTGGCTTCATCCTTTTCATCTTCCCACAGTTCACGGCGGGGGCCAGAGGGACAAATGTCACCTTCCTCTCCTAGACTGCGCTTATAACTAGTCTACCAGACCCGGCTCTTAATGTGTGACATGGAGGTTACTGGAATTGAGAAAATCCTCTTCTCTATAAGCAAAATAGAGCTCTCAGGACTTGCTCTGATGCCCAGCTGGTCCACAGCCCTTTCTTTCGAGCAGGACTCATGGCCCCCTCCTCATTACTGAGGGGCAGTAAGCGTTAGTGCTTTGCCTTAGACGTAGAAGGCCAGGAGGGAACGAGGGTAAACTTGGGGAAACAAAAATAAGTCTGGCCAGTGTTTTCAAAACATTCTTGTAACAGACAGTGCATAAACTTGGAAGACAGATATAATTTCAAGCAGCCATCAACTAAAATTATTTCTTTTATAATTTAGATAAATATCACGAACATGCCACCAAAGAGATAGGACAATGAATTAAATGTGTGGCACATGATTCCCAAAGACACTTGATGACTCAGCTGTCTAGAAGTTGCTTTAAAACCTTATTAATTCTCAGTTTGCCAGCTGGAATTTCTTACCAGTGTAATTCTGGACAGACATGATGGTTAGCTTCCCACGATGAAGGAATGGTTGGCTATGAGGATTTAAATGATGCCTTAGGGGCGCCTGGGTGGCTCAGTGGGTTAAAGCCTCTGCCTTCGGCTCGGGTCGTGGTCCCAGGGTCGTGGTCCCAGGGTCCTGGGATGGAGGACTCTCTGCTCAGCAGGGAGCCTGCTTCCTCCTCTCTCTCTGCCTGCCTCTCTGCCTACTTGTGATCTCTGTCTGTCAAATAAATAAATAAATCTTTAAAAAAAAATAAATGATGCCTTATACTTCCATTAGAAATTGACAGCATAAAGACATACAGTGGTTCCCCCTTATCCTCAGGGGATATGTTCCAAGGCCCCCAGTGGATGCCTGAAACCATGGATAGTACTGAATCCTATACACACTGGTTTTTTTCTACACATGCATTCCTGTGGTAAGGCTTAGGTTAAAAATTAGACACAGTAATATTATTAGTAGTAATAACAAATAACTAACAATAAAATAGAACAATTATAACGATATACTGTTTAAAAAGGTTACGTGAGGGGCGCCTGAGTGGCTTAGTCATTAAGCATCTGCCTTCAGCTCAGGTCATGATCCCAGAGTCCTGGGATGGAGCCCCACCTTGGGCTCCTGCTCGGCGGGGAGTCTGCTTCTCCCTCTGCCTGCTGCTCCCCCTGCTTGTGCTTGCTCTCTCTGTCAAGTAAATAAATAAAATCTTTAAAAATAAATGAATAAAATAAATGTTATGTGAATGTGGTCTCTCTAAATATCTTACTGTACTTCCTTTCTTCTTGTGTTGATATGGAATGATAAAACGCTTCTGTGATAAGATGAAGTGAAGTGAGTCAGGCTGTGTGATGTAGCATTAGTCAACTGTTGACCTTCTGACAATACACCAGAAGGAGGATCATCTGTTTTATCCAGTTGCCCATGGATAACTGAAATGGAGGAAAGCAAACCACGGATAAGGACGGGATGGGGGTGAGGTGGTTACTATATTGAATCTCTGTAAGATAATAACTGCTTTAAACCACTTTGGGCAATTTCTTAGATTCTGCTATTATCTGGCAATGTAAGCTATTCATTCACTCCTGGAAAACTGAGAAATGTTTGCTGTTAGCATATGTTATCATAAGTCACGAACGAGGAGGGGAGAAGGAGAAGGAGGAGAAGGAGAAGGGGGAGGAGGAGGGGGAGGAAGGGGGAGGAAGGGGGAGGAGGGGTCCAGCAAGGGGGCTATCGTGTAATGGCACCGGTATCTGAGACCCAGGGCCAGGGGACTTTGCTGTGGACCACGGGAGAGTCACAGGCAGGGCTTGGAGTCACAGAGCCTCGCCGCACTGTGATAGTCGGCAGATCCTCAGGACAGTGGCTGATGTGCGCTCCCTGTTACTTCTCTCTGCACCATGAGAATGGAGATAATCGCCTCCACCTCGCAGATTGTTCTGACATTTACTGAGATGATACATGTGAACCTTTTAGCATGTTCCTGACACATAGGAAGCACCCCGCCCACAGTAACTACTAGTAATTTATTACTATTAGCTTCAGTAAATCAGTTTATAAGACTATATCTAAACATTCATGGGAAAGTATTTTTGTATAATTCTGGACATATAGTGGACTCTTCACATGTTTGTTTTTAAAATATGCTCCAAGTTCTACAGTTCACTCTATGAACGGCTTTCGACCGATTTTGTGGAATGGTTACAGTTGTGGCTTCATTGAATCTCTTCCTTTTCTTTGGGTAATCCGTATCTTCATCTCCCAAGAGTAGAATATATTGTGACTTCATGTTGCTGGGACAAATCTGACATTGCGTGGGTTTGTTTAAACAATTTTTTTCAGCGGCACCTGGGTGCCTCAGTGGGTTAAGCCTCTGCCTTGGGCTCAGGTCGTGATCCCAGGGTCCTGGGATCAAGCCCCACATCCGGCTCTCTGCTCGGCAGGGAGCCTGCTTCCCCTCCCCTCTCTCTGTCAAATAAATAAATAAATAAATAGTAAGAAAAATTTTTTCAAATCAGATTTCTAGGGAGATATGAAAGAGAAAAGGAATTTATTAGGGAAAAACATGGTTTCGGAGCATCCTAAGGCACTGATCCAGTGTATTAAGTAGTGAGGGAAACCACAGTCTCTCCGCAGGTTACACATACCACCTGACAAGGCCCCGGAGAGTGTGCCACCTTCACAGACAACACAGGGGTAAACCTGACCACGGTTCCTTTGTTCCCACGTCTCAGAGTATCCCTTCTCTGTTTCCTTTCTCCACGACTTACATAACAGCTGGGAGGGTGGGAGAAGGGGGTCCAGGCAGAACCCCCAGCAAATTAAGTCCAGTGTTTCAGGGAGGGCAGCCAGAGAGTGCTGGGGTCAAGAGATGGGAGTCACGGAGTCCATCACCCAGGAAAGAGAATGCAGTGCTTACTTATATTCTTGGATTTTTCTTCCTTTTGAGTGTAAAGGACAAACGAAATGAGGATTCATTTTAGCAAGAAGTATATCTAGAGAAGCAATCATTTGCCAAATCTGATCATTTCCTTTAAAAGAAAAATTCTTGGTTGGGCTTCTAACAAAGGGAAATTGCAGTATCGAAATTTGCTAGTAAGGAGTAGTAATTCCAGTAAGGAATTCCTGTCGCAGCTGCTGAAGCCAGGCAAACCAACCTCTTGCAGCGAAGTCCTCAGAAGTCTCAGAAACCTGTGGGTTTCAGTCTCCTCTTCCTTCTGGGACCTGGAACCTCAGCAACAGTAAGGTCCCTCCACCCTCTGCTGTTCTTCTTTCCCTCTGCTCCCCCTTGACCGCCCTGTTGGATTCTCTATAGGCACCTTAGCGCCCTGTTTGGATTCATTGAGTATTTGTGGAATAAAAGAAGGCAAGTATGAAAAATGACTTTATTTTATTTTTTGAAGATTATTTGCCCGAGAGAGAGGGAGAGAGAACATAAGCAGGGGGAGTGGAAGAGGGAGAAGCAGGCTCCCCACTGAGCAGGGAGCCCTACGTGGGGCTGCGATCTTGACCTGAGCCGAAGGCAGCCACTTAACCCACCGAGCCACCTGGACATCCCTGAAAAATGACTTTAAGATATTGTATGGCACGTGAGTGGGAAAGACCAGGTGGCTCCGAGGCTGGGGTTTTGGGACCTGGCGCAGAGGGGGCGACAAGTTCCCCAAATATTATTATACAGCCATTGTCACCCCCTGCACCCTCCCAGGATCAGAGATGGGCAGATGTGACGTACATAGAATATGACAAATCAGCCAAAGTTCATACCCCCACTAATTCTAACCTTATTTCCCATCAAAATCTTTTTTTTTTTTTTAATCAGGGAGGGAAATGAAGTAAGATATGCAGGTCAAATCATCCACCTTCTCCTTTTTCTACCTTCTCTTCCAGTGGAGATACCCTACCCGGCTGTAAGATGACTCAAAAGAAAAGGAGGCTCAAAGGCAGGAACAAAGGAAAAAGCCACCAGCCAGGGGGCAGGGGAGGGAGGCCTAAGGGGTGGTTGGGGGGGGGAATGCAGGCAGCAAGGGCCCTGACTGGGAGGGCAACCTCGGGCTGCTTCGTGGGGAAACCAAACCTTAGAAGAGTTTGAAGAAACAAACAAACAAACAAAATGAAGTGCTCTTTCGTCTACTTACGGACTGGTGAAGAGGGGCACGGAGGGGATTCCCATCCAGGTAACACCAGAGGCAGGAGTGGGCGGCAGAGCCACACGTGTGGGCAGCAAGGGACGCCTTGAAGTCTCTGACTAGGTATGAACCCAGAGGCGTGGGAGCCATTCTCTGACTGAGGCTGATCAAGGTGAAAATACAGACTGCCTGACCCTTCCCAGGGGACCCCGAGGGGCCAAGTTTTCTTATCTGGGTCTGCCAGGCCACTCAAAGCCAAAGGAATGCAACCCAAGGAGAAGAGGGCCAGAGGGAAAATAGATCTGTTAGCACCATGGAGTCGGTTTGAGAGTGTGAATGCCATCCTCTGCTCTGACATCCTCCGGGATATGGGGAGCAGACTTCAGCTTCAGTAGCCAAGAGCCTCTAGAGTTCTAATTCAGGGAAGTTCCCCAGGACTTGCCCCCAGTCCTTTAGATCCCACCCCCTTCCATCCTCCCACCCCCTACTTCCTGCAGTACAAAGCCCATCTTCTGAACTCAATTAATAATTAATATGAATGCCAAGTCATTAATGTCTGAGATTGTGAGCTAGAGGAAACTGACAAGTCAGAAATTTGCAATGTGAAATCATTCATCCATTGAACTAATATTAGTGAATAGCCCACCGGGTATAAGCAATGATTATGGGGAGACTTTGAGCCCTGAAGTTTCAAATGAATATAACATTAGTTTCCCACAAATCCTTTCATGAAATCACTACAACCTCTTCAGTGGTACTCTAGAAAGATACTTTTTCATCATTTTTATACACAGAGGCTTCATAACGGAATCCTGTTTGCAAAGCAATAGTTCAGGGAGAACAACAACAAAAAAAACCCTCTAAAGAAACCAAAAAGAAACCAAAACTAAACTCTCAGCTAAAAACAAAGTCTGCAAGTCTTATCTGAAATATACTGAGAGAATGGAACTGAAACCCTCAAAAGCCTCCGGGGGATTTGTTTCTTAATTCTCAGTGATATGAAAAATGAAAGATAGAATTAAAGATTACTCATATTTATGTGCATATTGCATGAGTTTTAAAATCACTTAAGAAAACAAATTTATTTTTAAGCAAGTATTACACGCACATAAGAGAATCAAATCCAGGGGTGCCTGGGTGGCTCAGTGGGTTAAGCCTCTGCCTTCGGCTCAGGTCATGATCCCAGGGTCCCAGGATCGAGCCCCGCATCGGGCTCTCTGCTCAGCGGGGAGCCTGCTTCCTCTCTCTCTCTCCGCCTGCCTCTCTGCCTACTTGTGATCTCTGTCTGTCAAAAAAAATAAAGAAAAATCTTAGAAAAAAAAAAGATTTATTAAAAAAAAAAGAATCAAATCTACAAGGCTTATAACAAAAAAATCTGTTCATTGGCCTGCTTCAGCCACCGCGGTTCATTCACTTTCCAGTCTCTTCGCCGTTTGCTTGCTTTTTCTGGTATTTGCTTGAATAATATCCACCTTGTGGTGTCTTTTGGTTCAGCTGTTTCAGGGATTATGCACTGACATTTACTTGTGGTGAAGATTTTACTCCCCAACATTCCCACTTTATGGCTGATACTCAGACGGTCCCACAGTTACGACCACATGAGTTGTTTCAGTATTACAGAGTGAACTTCTGCATCGGTTGGTCCAGAAGCTCCCTCCGTGCCCGATCCCTGTCACCCTGGCTGCTCCTGTCCTGGGACGCCGTGGACTTCCCCAGAGCCCAGCAGTTAAGGGGGGACCCTGAACCCTGCTCTAGTGCTTTCAGCACTACTCGCCCCAGCTGCCGAGTGCCCTTCCTGTACTGATTACTTCCCAATCCTCTTACCCTCCCAATAGAACTATTCTAATTTTTTATTGAATTCAGCTTAGAGTGTTCCCTGTTAATATCTGTATGAACACTGGTCACTGTGAAGCTGATTTGTAACTGTGAGTACATTTCCTGTACGGTTTTCTGCTTATACTGTAGTGAATAATTGTCTGATTTCTTATTTGGTTGGTTTTTCTGGACATCTAAATACCACAAAATACCTCCTTTATACAGTTCTCCAGGTGGTTAAAACTATCACTCCTTCTGTCAGTTATATTTCCTCCTCCTGAAAATGTCTCTTTTCTAGTCCTACCTATTCCTGTTGCAGCCTGGCCTGACTGGATGGGCTTTTCTCCAGATTCGCTGACTAGTGTCCTGTGGGCTCGAGTTTGCCGTTCTCCATCTTGTAGCTTCTCTTTGCTAGACCCCACGGCTGCTGCTTTTTTGTTTACCCTTTGTAGCGGAGCACATCCACTAGTAGTGTCCCAAACAGCATGCTTTAGGGGCAAAATGCATTTATTTTAAAGTATGTATTTATTTAAATTTTACATGTCTGAGAATGGCTTTAGGTTAAACTTTCACTTGACTGATAGTTTGGCCGGGTGTGGATTTCTAGGTTGCAAATCATTTATACTGGATGTTTCTAGGTTGTATTGCTCCAGAAAGTTCTAGATTAAAAATTACTGTTTAAGGCACCTGGGTGGCTCAGTTGGTTAAGCGTCTGCCTTCAGCTCAGGTTATGATCCCAGAGTTCTGGGGCTGAGCCCATGTCAGGCTTCCTGTTCAGGGGGATAAATGCTTCTCCCTCTGCCCCTCCCCTGCTCATGTTCTGTCCCTTGCTCTCTCCCAAGTATATAAATAAAATCTTAAAAAAAAAATTACTGTTTAGTAGTTTGATGCCATGCCGATTCCTCTTCCTTTATGATCTTTCTCCCCTAGTGGAAGTTTTTAGGAACTTCTCTTTAATACAGTGATGTGCCTTGGTGGGGGCGATTTTGGTTTTTTCTTTCTTATCTTCATTTCTTGTGCTGAATACTCAGTGGGCTTTTTCCTTCCGGAGTTTTGGAATCCACGTGGAGTCTTGGTATCTGGGAATGGTTCTTGTATTATTTCTATTTCTTTACTCCTGTTAAGTTGAGATATGCTTCACACCCCAGGCAATTCACCCATTTAAAGTGTGCCAACCAACATTCACCGATCAACAATCATTACTATCAGTTTTAGAGCATGTTCATCACCCCCAAGGGAAACCCTCTACCTATTAGCAGTCATTCTCCATTCCTCCTACCCTCCCCTGTCCTCCATCCCTGCGCAACCACTAATCTATTTTCTGCTTCTATAGATTTGCCAACTCTGGAGATTTCCTATAAATGGAATCATACAAGTCTTTTGTGGGTGATTTGTAACTTCGCATGCTTTCAAGATTCATCCACATTGTAATATGTACTGTACTTAGTGCCAAATAATATTCCATCAATTGGATGTACCATATTTTCTTTTTCTACTTATCAGCCGATAGACATTTGAGTTGCTGTTACAAACATTCATGTGCAAATTATTGTGTAGACATGTCTTCAGTTCTTTTAGGTTTAGACCTTGGAGTTGAATTCCTGGGTCACATGGTAATTGCATTGTTTGATAATTTTGCTCCTTGGTTCTTTTCTGCACTTTCTGGCAGATGTAGGACCCTCTGAGTTTATTCTCTTTATTCTTATCTTTCCTAAATTGCCATCTGTTAATCTTGTTTTTCTTTTGGGAAAATTTCCTATTATCTTCCAGCCTTCCTACCGAATTTCTTTCAACTTTTACACCTACAATTTTCAAGAACTCTTTCTTGTTTAATATTCAGATATTTAATAAATGGAATATCTTCTATTATCTCTAAGAGGATAGTGATTATTCTGAAACTGTTTTATATGTATCTCTAGGTTTTTTGAGGTCTTATTTTCTCTTTGGTTTTAGTGTGCTTGTTTTCATTCATTTGGTTAACCAATATGCACTGAGAAACTATATGCCAGGCACTTTTCTAGGTGTTTAGAATACATCAGAACAAAGATCATTTCCTTTGTGGAACTCATAGTCTTTGGTCTCTGCATTTAAAGGCCTCCCTCAAGGGGTACCTGGGTGGCTCAGTCAGTCAAGTGTCTGACTCTTGGTTTCAGTTCAGGTCACGATTAGTGTCATGATCTCAGGGTTGTGAGACTGAGCTCCATGGTGGGCTCTGTACTCAGTGGGGAGTCTGCCTGAGAGTCTCTCCCTCCCCCTCTGGCCCTATCCCCACTTGCACATGCTTTCTCTTAAAAAAAAAAATCTTTAATAAATAAATAAATGCCTCCCTCAATGTCTGGTGAATCTTGATTTGTGTGTTTATTTTTTTTTAGATAAAACTTACATATTATAAAATGTATAAGTATATAGCTAAACAGTTATACATATATATACAGCCATGTGAGCAACACTCGGATCAAATATAGAACATTTCCTTTACCCAGAAAAGTTCCTAGTGCCCATTCCCAGTTAATATCTCCCCTCTCCCCACAGGGAATCACCACAGATTGGTTTTGCCTATTCTGATTTCAGACACAGTATGCACTCTTTCGTGTCTGGCTTCTTTTATTCAACATAACATCTTTGAGATTCATCCATGTTCTATCAGTAATTCATTTTTTAAAAATTCTTGTGTTTCATTATATGTATATGCCACAACTAATTTTTTTCATTCTACTACTGATGAATATGTCGGTAGCTTCCAGTTTTTTTATGATGTCCACTTATTTTTTAGAATGAAATACAAAAATGTTTCTGGAAGCTCTATGTAACTGAAACTTCGACACTGAATGACTGCAGTATAGGGTGGTTGGACTGGCCAGATGTCCATGTGACTTGGGGTCTTTAAATATCCCACTATTGGAGCTCTTTTTTCTCAGATTGTTCAGTTTCTCTAAGGGATCATCTAAGATGTGTGAGCCAAATGATCAGTATTCTGGAATTTCAAAATCTCACCATTCCAATGGAGAACTTTATTCTGACCATTTGTTTGTTCTGAGCTTCACCTTTAGTCTCCAGGGACTCTTTATTTCAGTTTTTTCCAAAAAACATGCTCCTCTGGCAAAGGCAATTACTGACGGTGAGTGGAGGGGCGGTGGACACGATCTCGTTTATAGGCGCCTCCATCCCATCCCCTTTTGCAGTGTCCTCCATTCTTCAGCTCTCCAGAGATTCTGGGGGCAAACAGGCAAATTTCTCTTACCAATGTCTCTCTTTGCAGACACTTAGATGTGGTCTTCTTCTGATCTGCTAATTCATTACTGTTTCCTCCACACACATTCTTTCTTCATATGCTATGGTCTAGGCAACATAACTCCTGGTTTCATCATCAGATTGAGTGCGTATTTCTCTCATTCTTGCTATTTTGGGGGAAATGCTACACAAGGAGAAAAAGGGATTCATTGCCAATTCTAAAAAGTACAAAGTTCTTAAGAGCTGACCCTGCCTCTTTTCAAGTTCACCTATAGCAAGTCTTTTTAGACGAGACCTATACATATAGCTGTACCTGATGGTCCTCAGTACATCATGCTCTCTCGCAACCACCTGCCTTGGGAAATTCTCTTCACACTGCCAGCAACCTTCCTGATTTTTCACCTAAAATAATCAAAAACTGCTGAAAAGACACCTCCTCCACGAAGATTTTCAGAGCTTCTTCCCAAAGTTTGCCAGTGTACATCTACTTCGCTTTAGCTTCTTTGCACGATCATTGTTTACATGCTCGTTGTCTCCATTAGAATATGGGCTTCTTGAAGACAATGTTTATCCTATGAGTGTTTTCATTTCTTTCATCAAGCCAAGCAGTAACAGTGCTCACAGAATGCTCACTATGTAAATTGTGGGCCAAGTACTAGCCTACGGACTTTATATTATGAACACATTTATTTCAAGTAATAACCCTATGATATAGGTATTATCATCACCCCCATTAAAGGAAACAGCAGCATAGAGAGGTTAAGCAACTCTAGTATTCTATATTCCAATACTATTTAATTACTAATATTAACTAATAATAACTAATAGATGATCTGGGTCTGAGACTATTCTCTGAACCTGACTTTTGAACTGAGTAGGCACCTAACATGTATTTGTTGAATGGATGACTGTGAAGGGAGAGAAGGAAAAACCATGACCTTCAGCAGAACTCAAACAAATTCAGTCTTAGAGATAGCTATATTTTGAAGCAAACAAAAAGTCTGCTTTTATTGACTTTGTTCTTTATGCAGCCCAAGCCTTAATGACCCAGAGAAGAAGTTCTAGGTTATGATTTCTGCTGTCTACGATTATGGACTGAATATTTGAGTCCCCTTAAAATCCCTAGTTGAAGCCCCAACCTCCAGTGTGGGCTCTATTTGGAGATGGGGACTCTAAGGAAATAATTAAGTGTAAATGAGGTCATATGGGCAGGCCCATGATCCAAGAGTATTAATCCCTTATAAAAAGAAATACCAACACTCCTCCCCTCCCCTGCCCCACCCCACCCCGCCCCGCATATACAAAGGAAGAGAAACCTCACCAGAAACTGAATTTGTTGGCATCTTGGCCATGGACTTTAAGCCTCCAGAAATAGAAGAAATTAAATTTGTTTTTGAAGCCATCCAGTCTAATGTGTTATAGCAATCAATCAGACTTATAGTTTCCAATGGCTGAAGTTTAGAAAACCCATTTTTCTTCACTTCTTTCAGAAACTAGCTGCTTTAACAGCATTCTCTCTCCCTTGGAACTGGATTTGACCTTCTTGTGCTGTGCTTTTTTGTTTTGTTTTTGTTGAAAGCAAATTTTTTTTTTTTTTTTAAAGATTTTATTTATTTATTTGTTAGAGAGAGAGAGCGAGCGAGCACAGGCAGACAGAGTGGCAGGCAGAGGCAGAGGAAGAAGCAGGCTCCCTGCCGAGCAAGGAGCCCGATGCGGGACTCGATCCCAGGACGCTGCGATCATGACCTGAGCCGAAGGCAGCCGCTTAACCAACTGAGCCACCCAGGCGTCCCGAAAGCAAATTTTAAGACTCCATCCAATCCAGTCTTCTTTTTGCCGTAAGGAAGCCAACACTTGATTTTGTTTTCCTTCAACATTGCCTACAACTATAGACTTTCTTACTTTTCATTATCTTAGTTAGCTAATTCTTGGCTTATACAGGAATCCAATTTCTCCTCCTAAAAATGTATACTTTGGGCACCTGGCTGGCTCAGTCGGAAGAGCATGTGACTCTTGATCTTGGGGTCATGAATCCAAGTCCCACACCGGGTGTAGAGATTACTAAAAAAAATAAATAAATAAAAATAAAGTATACTTACCCAATACTTTCACTGTTATCAGCCAGGCTTGTCCTAATTAATAATGCTAATATACTGTCCTGCCCAGTGGTATTTCATTTGGAGCTCTGCTGTAACTGTGGAGTGATATTCTGGGCTCTCTGAGGGATTTCAAGTTTCAGTTGTCTGGGAACTTTAAAATATAACAAACTTTTTAAAAAATTATACAAATTTCCAAACAGTACAAGAGTAGAAGGATGGCTACATCACAGAGATCTAACATTATTAAGATTTTTGCCACATTTACTTAATCTATTCCTTTTCTTTTTTTCCTTGCTGACATATTTCAGAGCAAATCCAAGACATCAAGTTATTAAATTCTATGTCTCTCAATATGTATCTCAATATGTTTCTTTTTTTTTTTTTAAGATGTTATATATTTTTTTAAAGATTTTTATTTATTTATTTGACAGACAGAGATCACAAGCTGGCAGAGAGGCAGGCAGAGAGAGAGAGGAGGAAGCAGGCTCCCTGCGGAGCAGAGAGCCCAATGTGGGGCTCGATCCCAGGACCCTGGGATCATGACCTGAGCCGAAGGCAGAGGCTTTAACCCACTGAGCCACCCAGGCGCACCTCTCAATATGTTTCTTAAAAAAGGAAGACATTTTCTTATATAATCACAAAGCAATTATCTAATCTAGGAGAATTTACAATAAGTGTTTTGTTTACAGGCTATTGAAATGAAAACAACTCATACAGAATTTTATACTATAAAATATTATAAAATACTATAAAAACATAGCACTATATTATAATAACAATATTCTGTAGCTTCAAAACAATTTCAAAGGGAAATTTAGTATGTTCTGAAAGGCAGGATGCTTACCTACCATTCAACTAAAGCTGATTCAAAATGTCTCCAACAACTAAAAAATACACAGTATCAAGATTTCAGTCTTTGTATGTTATTTTAATTAAAAACACACTGCAATTACAAATATAGAGATCTGAAATTGCAACATTAAAATACAGAGTGCAATAAAGTGGCTTTGTAAATTTCCTTTGCTGAGACAGACTTTGTCACATTTTTATGATTGTTAAGACATAATAAATGAGAATTACAGATTTTCCAATATCATGATTAAATTCCTCTGCAAATGAATGAAGTTATAGTCATCAAAGGAGAAAAGGAGAAAAGTTAGATGGCCCTGCCTACATTGTATTAATGTGTGGAAGAGACACAGTTAAGAGCTATAATAAGCTATAGCGAAATGTTAGAGCTATAGGCAATATAGCTTCCTTAGCCTTCTACCAATAACACCCTTGATAATAAACAGCCCTAAATGTAAAAGAGTTCAGTATGATTGCATCTATATTTGTTCCACAATGACAACTTGTTAATTTTTAATCCAATATATGTTTTTGAACTGCAATCATGTACAAAGATATAGTAAAAAATTCTGAAGAGAAACCCTTAGTCCCAAGTCAAATAATGTTTAAAAATTGAAAGGCCTGCCTATAGAAAATAAGTGTGGACAAGAAACATTGGCTACATGCCAATTTTTATTTCTAAGAGAAAGTCTTATATAAATAAGTCATCTTCTTTGTCTTTCAAAACAAAACCAAAAAAATTCTAAAAATAATACCACAAATCCAAATTAGCCAAACTTGGAGTAACAGAGTCAAAGCCAGTCTTCTCATCTGCATATCAATGTGATAAATCAAACTGCACTGAGGAAACAAACAAACTTTATCTGCTCCTAGTTCCTAAACAGAATTAATGATTGCTTTTAGCACTTGTAGAGACAACTGTGACACTGCTCTTTTTAAAAGAAAGATGATTACTAGAAATCCAATAGTATGTATTACTCGTGATATTCCACAAAAGCTGTAAGGCAGCCAAGAGCTAATTACGTTTAAGGACTGTAAAAGATTGCACTCTTAATGCTTAATGATGGGCTTTGTGCCAATATTCAAAAAATATACTTTTCATCTAACAGAGACAAAATGATGAGGAAATACAATTATTACATTATATCCCAGCATAGAGCTACTATATTTGTATAAAGGAATCACTAGTTAAAGAGTTATTTGCCTTTTTAAATGAAGTCCTGTCTAGGCATTAGGCTATAATCTAAATGTTGACAGTGTCAAATTTCAACTCTCAAAACAAACAAGAAGAGTTTATGTGTCGAGATTAATTCTCTTTGGCCGCAGTGGATACCATTTTCTCTGGGGACAGTCTTTAGGTCGCCTTCTTTTCAGGACCAGGTCAGTGGCTTTCTTGGTTGAAGTCTCTGTTGGTGTGGTTTCTATTTGTGTTATAAAGCTCTCAGGTTTAACATCTGGCTTCCTATAACAACCGGAAAAGACTTCTTGGTGGACCCTCTGGAGCTGGATAATAGGCTGCATCTTTAAAACTTGGGAAAATCCATCTCCTTGTTCAATTAATGCAGGCAAGGACTTAAACAAACAACAGTAATACATAACATTAATCTCAGGTTGGAACACAAACACACAGAGACAGATACAACGCTCCAGAATTTCACTCTTCAAGTTAAGGCTTTTTCTAAGACCTAATTATTTGTGTCATGGATATTTGGCTTGACCTTAAAATACCAATATTAGTTGAGGATTTTAAACAAAAACTAAACTAAAAAGATGCATTCTATTGCTACGATGCCTGGTAGTAAAATAAAACTTTGGCAGCAGGAAGTAACAGAATTTCAGAACTGAGGATTTAATGTCTCAAATTCCATATTTTAGGATAGAAGTATTTTAGAAATCTTGATCATCAAGAGCAGGAACCAGTACATTTTTCCTGTAAAGGGCCTTACGTCTCTGTCACAGCTACTCAACTCTGCCATTGTAATGTAAAGAAGCCACAGACAATAAATAAATGAATGGAAACAGCTGTGTTCCAATGAAGTTTTATTTGCAAAGACAAGTGGCAAGGCTAGGTTTTTGCCACCAGTTTGCCAACTCTTGATATAGAAAATGCTTTGGGTACCGGAAAATCATGGATCAATACAAACCACAAAAGAATGTTATAGAAAATCATCAAAACCTGGGATATTCTGAAGTTTTTTTATTTTTATTTTTTTTTTATTCTGAAGTTTTGAAACAATTTTCATAAACTAGAAATCCAAATGTTTTCCTGTATGCATAAAATAAATGTCAAGAATATAAACAATTTTATTATAACAATATTAAGATATCCAAGTTGGATATGCAGCATAATATAGTGGTTAAGAATATATATATATATATTCAGGCTCTGGAGCCAAATATCCAGGGTTTAAGTCTTGACTGATTTATTTATTTGGGCAAGCAATAGCCTCTCTCTGTGCCTCAGTTTCTCAACTATAAAACAGGGAAATTAGCAGTATCTATTTCATAGGATTATTGGAAGGTAACATGTAAAGCAGATAAACAGTGCCTGACCCATGAATGCTCACTAAATGTTAGGCAGTATTATATCCAAAACTGTTTGATAGACTGCTAACTCTCAGAATTCAAAATATAACCAGTCTTCAAGGAAACCAGATATAAAACTGGCATACACTGGTGCCTACTAAATGTTAATTATTCTCAATGTTATTGTTTCTTTAATAAATACATTAAAGATCTACTTAAAAGACTACTGAGAATTCCTGTTACAATAGACTAAAATACATATCGATGTTGAAAGCAAATACCTAGCTACATTTTGTTCATTTTATAACTTTTTGGCATGTAGCTTTTACCTTCATGGCTTCACTGATTTCCTTAGCTATTGTTTCTCCTCTGCATTTCAAGTTTTCCACACGACAGGCTGCAAAGAAACCGCCAAATAGTATTTTAGGTTTTTTATCTAATACAAAGTCATAAAAGACATAGATGTTATATGGACAAAAATCTGTTAGGATTATCCACCTTAGCTCAATCTTTCTTAGAATACTTTATAATCGATTAAAGTAAGTGTCCTATTAAATTTATTTAGATGAATAAAAAGATCATGGAAACGTTAGAACAGTAGAGTGAAACTAACAGTTATAAGATGACAGGCGACAAGAGTTCCATTAGGAGTGGTCTTAGCCCTGTGCGCAGCTGCTAGCCCCATATTTGTTCTATACGTATCTACACTGTGTTTAACATCTTCAAGCCCTGTCACCACATTTTAAATAGATATAGGCTAATATGCGATATCTGTATGACTGAGTATTATATAAGCAAAACATCTTTGAATTTGGAATATAAAATATCACACTGCATCAGGGATACCTAAATGGAATTTCTGGGGGGAAAAACCTGGATTAGACTGTAATATTAATTTTTCTTTCCTTCCTTCCTCGATGCTTTACTGACTCCTAATACATTTTATTTCCTTCCAACCTTTGTTATAAATGTTCACAGCTACTTCACAACAGAACTGCATATTCAATATATAATAAAATTATAACATATAATTTTATTCAAGGAATAAAAATGCTACTAAAAGTCCAAGCAAAACTGCATAAGAAAAATCATTACTTGGGTCACCTGGGTGGCTCAGTCGGTTAAGCGTCTCCCTTCACCTCAGGTCATAATCCCAGGGTTCTGGGATAGAGCCCCACATCGGGCTCCCTACTCAGCAGGGAGTCTGCTTCTCCTTCTCCCTCTGCTGATCCCCCTGCTTGTGCTCTCTCTCAAATAAAGAAATAAAATCTTAAAAAAAACATTCCATTTTGAAATCATCTACAAATTAGTTTTTAGAAGAGTAGTTATCAGTAGAAATTAAATTTCTACTGATTAAATTAAATTTAGAAATGAAATTTCTAAATTTCAGTTGAAATTAAATTTCAAATCTAAGCAGATACATAACCATGTTAGGAGAGCTACAGCCTTACTGGCTTCAAGAAAGTGGCAAATAACCAAGCAAAAAATTTCTTTCATAGCTGCTGTTTTTCTTTTCTGACTTTCTTTAGGTCAAAAAAGTGAGAACACATTTAGAATAAAGGGGAAATGAATAGCAAAAGTAACTGGGAGAAAGAGGGTACTCAAAGAAAGAGAAAGGCAAAGGCAAAAGGATAGCCTCTGTAAAAGGGTTCTTAACTATTTTTGCT
>ML099142.1:11493-29745 GCA_003697995.1 Taxidea taxus jeffersonii
CCCTTCGTCCAATTTTCTGCTTTTTCTCCCACTGCCTCCAGCACAGTGGGCATAGGGCAAGGATATTATGCTGGGAATGAAGCAAATGATTATGCAGTTACTGGGAAGAAAAAAAAATTCTTTTTTGATCAGATATCATACATTGTATGACTTGAAAACTTTTGAATTTAAGACTTGTCTTATGACCAATAACACTATTTGTCTCTTGATACTTATTCTACGTACGCTTGAAAAGAATGAGTTGTTGCTGGTTTTGGTAGAGTGTTTTATAAATGTCATTTAGGTCAAGGGTGACAGTAGTGAGCACATCTTCTACTTCTTTACTGGTTTTCTGTTACTTATATCTATAATTGAGATAGAAGTATTGAAATCTGCAACCATTTCGACCGTTTCCCATTTGTGCATGGTTTCTTGCAGATCTGCCAGCTTTTGCTTCATGGATTTAGAAGCTTCGTTATTAGGTGCATAAACATTTAGAATTGTTTTGTCCTCTAGATGAAATGATCTTCTTTATCCCTGATAATATTCTTTACTCTGAAACTGGCTTTGGTACGAATATAATCATTCGCACTGTATTTTCATTAGTGCTAGCATGGTATGTATTTTTTCCCATCCCTTACCTATTTGTGTCTTTGTATTCAAGTGTATTTCTTGCAGGAAGCATCAAGTTTGATCTTGTTTTTTTATCCAATCTAACAATCCCTGACTTTTAGTGGGGTATATTTAGACCATTTACATTTTATGTGATCATTTACATGATTAGGTTTCAAGGTACCATTTTGCTACTTGTGTTATTTTTCTCCTTTATTCTCCCCCCCCCTTTTTTTTAACCTTAACTGTCTTTCTGTGGATTAAGCAGAGATTTGCCATGATTTCTTTTAATGTACTTTGTCAGATTATGAGCTTCGATTTTTGTTTTGTTATTTTCATGGATACATTCAGCTTTAAGTATACATCTTTAACTTATTACAACAATTTAACAATTACAATTATTAAAATTCAAGTCCTAAAATAGCACTCCCCATATGGTATAAATGCCTTATAATACTATACTTCCATATCTCTACTCCTTCCTTTTATGCAGCAGTTGTCATGCCTTTTACTTTTATATGTCATAAACTCCATAATACACTATTATTATCATTTTGTTTAAACAGTCAGTTATAATGTAAACAGATTTAAATTAAAAATTCTTACATATTTATCCATTTAGTTCTCCCTTTCAAGATTATTAATTCCTTTAAGAGACCCTAGATTTCCATGTGGAATAATTTTGTTTCTTCCTGTGGGACATCCTTAAACATTTACTATAGAGCAGATCTGCTGGTGATAGATTCTTTTTGCTTCCAATTTTTGAAAGACACTCTTGCCATGTATAGAATTCTAGTTTGACAGTCCATTTCCTTACATTAAAGTTGTTGTGCCACTGTTCTTTCACTTGTATAGTTTCTGATGAGAAATCTGCAGTCATCCATATCTTTGTTTCTCTGTACATACATTATGCCTTTTTTCTCTGGATGCTTTTAAGATTTTTCTTTTATCACTGGTTATGAACAACTTGTTGATGTGTCTTGGCATAATTTCTGTTGCACGTGCTTTAGTTTGTTGAGCTTCTATCTCTGAGTCTATGCTTTTCTGTAAGTTTGGAAGGTTTTCAGCCATCATTTCTTCAAGTAATTTTTATGTCCCCCCTTCATATAGGTAAAGTAGCTTTTTAAATGTCCACATCTGCCAATTAGAACATCTGTGTCTCTTCTGCTGTGATTCTGATTGACTGATCCCCCCCCCATTATGGTTGTATTTTCCTTTCACTTTTCTTTAATTGGATGCTGGACATTGTGGCTTTGATCTTGTTGGTTGCTTGATATTTCTGTTTTCTCACAAACATTACTGTGCTTTATTCTGGGATGTAGTTAAGTTCTTTGGCAAAATTTTGATTGTTTAGGGTCTTGTTGTTAAGATTGGTTTGGTAGGTTCTGAGAAGTCCTCAGACAAGGGCTAAATATCCCCCACTATGACAGCAAAACCTTCTTCAATAGTCTCTGAGGAATACTCCATGAATTTTGAAGTTTCCTTGGGAACAGTTGCCTAGTCTTGTGTGAACATTGCAAGCAATTTCTTCTGATCCTTTGAGGTTTTAAAAAAATCCCTGGTCTTAGGAGGTTTCCTCATGCCTGCATGCTTGTTAGGACTTGAGCTGAATATTCCAGGGAAATTTTCAGGTCTCTAGGGTTCTCCCTGTGCATCTCCCTCCTCTCTGGAACTCTATCTAGCAAACACTGGCCACTTTTGTCTCGCTAGACTCTTAGCTCTGCCTCTTTACTCAGGGAGTCTGCTAGGCTCCACATTACACAGAGAACTGGGATGATCACAGAGCTTGCCCTGTTTATTCCTCATCTTTGGGATTAGTGTCCTTCATTGTCTGGTGTACAGTGCCTTAAAAACCAGTGTGCTATATATTTTGTCCAATTTGTGGTTGTTTCTACAGATACCTAAGTCTTGCCTCTGATTTTGTCACCAGAAATGAAGATCTCATTATAATGACTTTTACCACTGTCTTTGTATCTGTCTCACAGTTTAGGGTGTGAGTGGTTTGAAGACCGGGTCCTTGCCTTACTCATCAGGATGTGGTCTTTCCTGAATGTGGCTTTGGAGGTCAGGCTGCCTGGGTCCTTGTTTTGATGTTACCATTCTTTGTTTAAGACCTTGGGAAAAGTACTTAATTTATTTGTGCCTCTGTTTCCTCATCACTAAGTAGGTGTAGCAACAGTACCACTGTTTGGAGTTATTTTGAGGTTGCAGTAATGCATGAAAGGGGCTCAGTGGAGCAGCTGGCACAGAGCTCTCAATAAATATTACTATTAATTTGTGATAATTCTTATCATCAACCTAACTTCATATTCTGCTTCTTACATGTTGTGGGCAACATAGATTGGCACTCTGTACTGTTTGGATGAATGGATGAATTTTACCCTTCACTGGATTCTCACTGCGGAGCTAGAGATATGTAGATATGGCACTGGAGACTCTGACTGGGTTGCTGAAATGCAACCCTTGCTCAATTGAAACGGCAGAAAGCTGTCTATGGGTGATGTAGAACACAATGTTTTATAGAAATCCAGTAATGCCTTGAAGGGAGCTGTAAGCAGATAATGTAATGGGAGGACAGATAGATCAGCACTTTCTTGATTAGGCTGATGCCTTAAAATTGGCCTCAGACTCCGGAATCTGGCATGATCATTTCATGCTCATTCCAAAGTGATGGCAGCTGGGAAATTTTAACTATTAAGAGATTTGGGCCGGGGGTTGGGGAGCTGGGATTTAGGGCAAATTATGTGCTCAGAGGGAGATTCCTTTATCAGTTTGGATTTGAAAACATGTCACTGAGTGTTACAGATTTTAACACATTATCTAGAGTTCTTTCTGCTAGTACTAAATCTGAATTAGTTTATTTCCTTAGCTGGTGCATTTTGACACTGTACCAGAAGAAATATGTGCAAAGAATCTCCTTTTTGGTGTGTCTTAGGCATACAGTCCTTGGTCCTCAACACAGGTCTTTACGTGATAGGTTCTTTTTTTTTTAAGATTTTATTTATTTTACTTGAGAGAGAGACAGAGTGAGAAAGATCATGAGAGGAGAGAAGGTCAGAGGGAGAAGCCAACTCACGATGGAGCTGGGAGCCTGATGCAGAACTTGATCCCAGGACTCCGGGATCATGACCTGAGCCGAAGGCAGTCACTTAACCAACTGAGCCACCCAGGCACCCTGATAGGTTCTTTATTCAATAATTGATTTCCATAGTAAAAACATGCAGCTGATTCCTCTGGTCATAGCACATGTTCTCTTTGTTAAGATTCGAATCCAGAGCCCTGTCTTCAGATGCACCACAGGATCATTAGAAGAGCTAACATCACCCTAATTAACTTGAATATGGTAAATAAGTTGGCCAAAGACATGTTGGCTCCCCAGATCTGCAGATCCGTTTGAAATGAGGACAAAGGGCAGCATCCACTGAAGTGGACATTGGATTTATGTCCTCATCAGGATGAGAATCAGAGATTCTTCCTTGAGATCATTTTGGCATGACTTTTATGGGCTTTTAAAGAATTGCAGGGACATGAAAAAATGAACCAGACCGACCCTCTTGGTGCATCTGCACATTTACTGGGACTGATGTGGGGACAGTCACTGCCCACAAGTGCACATAAAACGGGTCATTGAACTGGAAGATGGGCATTTTTTGCATCTTAAGTACAGGTTATGAGTAATTAGTTTTACACTTGAAATTTTTCCATGTGTACTTGATGTCTTTGCTTACCCTGTCTTGTGTGTAGATGTACAGAACCGGAAGGAAGCTTGCCTTCCAGACAGGGTCCCCCTTGTGAAACTTTCCCAGTGCCAGGGTTTGAGGAAGGACGGGGCATCGTAAGTCTGTTCTCAAAAGAGGTGATTTTGGTTTTTATATTTTCCCTTCTAAACTGTGGTGCGTAGACTTCACAGCTGGTGGCATCACCACTACTCCTTCTCTGTTATTCACGTGTTAGAAATGTTGCTTTCAAAAAGCCCTGTGATTTCTACAAGTGGCCATCGGTATTGAAATGATTGCTGGGGCTTCGCAGAGAAGCATTTTTAAAAGTCCGACCATTTGTTTTCATTGTGTGTATTGTTATGGCTATCTTTTACTTCTGTGAAATGTAACAGTTTTCCATACTCAGCAATGATACTCACATTTTTCTAAAAGAACAGTGAGTGAAGTAAACTTATTAAGTAAATGATAGTATAGGTGGGATGGACATACTGCGGGCAGCATCGAGGGGACACACTCGTGTCTCAGAGATGCCACGGTGGCCGGTGAGGCTGGGGGGAGGGCGGCGTCTCGGATCTGCCCCCGCACCTGACGGGGACCCCAGCAAAAGCTCCGTGTGTGCCAGTGAAGCCGCTTCTGCACGCATGTGGCCCTCGGCACGCGTTCTAAATGTCTCCGTGCCTTTGTCTACTCATGCACAAAGTGGTAATATGAGCGACAATCCCATAGAGAGAAGCGTGTCCAGATTAAATAGCTCTGTGCGTGTGACCTGCTTTATAAGCGGTAAGTGCTGGGTTACCTGCAAGCTTCTTTGAACAGCCTCTCCCTCCATTCCGTTGAGCACAGCAGAATCGCAGCTCTTCCCTCTTCGTTGGCAGAAGGCTTGGTGGTAGCTGCTCCTTTCCAGGAGAGAGTCTCGCTGGGCCGGTGCTGTGTCAGCCAGAAGAGGGTTCGGGCAGCAAAGAGTGGACTAAAAGCAGAGCCAGCCCTTAGAAATATTGAACAGCATCCCCTTTGGGGGTGGTCCACTTCTGTTTGGAGGTCTGCAGCCCACGTCTCATGTCTTCTTATGTACCCTGACAAGGTTCTAGAATTTACACACCCAGGGAAGATGGAAGGCCTCTTCAAGTATTACCTCTCCCAGGGACATTTATACTGCATTTGGCTCAGAAGGGAGCTTCTCTGTGTCAAGATTAATTGGGAAGAAGAAGCTTCTTATATTCATTCATTCATTCATTCTTCCAAAAAATATTGATTAAGCACCTACCAAGGGCCAAGCACTGTTCTAGGCACTGGAGAACCAGCAAGACCCAGATGGATGCGCTTCCTGCTTACCCAGCTCTTACATTCTGGTTGGGAGAGACACACGATTCTCGGTGCACACAGAGTTTAGAAAGACATCACATGACATAGATGGTGGGTGGACAGTGACCCAGGACCCACTGGGTCTGGAAAGCACATGCCGGCCCTTCAGCACATGATGCTTAGAACTGCAGGGTGGTCCCTCTTGGGCCAGGCTCACCCTGCACTGCTGGGGCTTAGCAGCTTTGATAAAAGGGCCTTCAGAGAATCACTGCCATTCCTACGGTTTGCATATTCTCATAGCTGAACATCAGTAGGAAAATTAATTCTCCAGTTGCACTTTCTGTTTGATTCCTCAGAACTTGGACATATCAAATGGTCAATAAATTGATTTGCTTGGACAATATATGCTGAAAATGTCTTGTTCAGCACCTGCTACACCAGGCGAGAGGTGGTGCCTGCCCTTCCGGAGCTTTCCATGTGGAATCTAAACAGTGGCTAAGACGGCGGCTGTGGGGAGCGAGAACCAGGACTGAGTCCCGTGTCCGCACTTTACCAGCTCTGACGCCTGGGGCAAATCATTTAGAGCCTCGACATTCTCGCTGGTAACACGACTCCCATTTTACCTTGCACGTGGCATCGACATGAGCACCAACGAGCAAAAAGCAGGAGTTGGCAGACTTTAGGGTCGTAGGCAGAGAGATGGGCACACCCTTCGCCTAGGGGCATGAGACCTCACCTGACAAAAGGGGGTTCTGCAGATATGACTGGGGGCAATCCTGGAATCCCATCCTGGGAGGGTCCTGGATTATCTGGGCGGGCCCAGCGTCCCCTCCTCCAGCAGCTGGAGGTGGCAAGAACATGGAATCCCTTCTCCAGACCCCACAAACACAGAAGCACAGCCCTGTTGACACCTTGATCTGAGCCGGTGAGACCCACTTTGGTCTTCTGACCTCCAGAACTGGAAGGTAATTTACACTGGTCCTGTGTTTTGGCGGTGTCTTGCCACCACCGCAGAAAAGTCCTAGGACAGACCATGGGCCAAGCACAGGCCAGAGCTTGTTTTGGTACGGCCCGCAGGGCATGCTTTTCCCCCGTGTTCGTGCGTGAGTGATTTGATGAAAAGGATCACCGGCTGTCACCCAAATTAAACAAAATGTTATTCTAGAAATAAGAATGTTGTATTATTTTTATACAGTTATCACAGAACTATATAATATTTATATTATAATACCAAGTAATATGTAATGCCCAATGTTTTAATATTACATAACATATAGTATGTAATATATAATTATTATAATATCATCAATAAACATTTGTGGCAACTTGTTTTCTTTCTTGCTATTAATACATATACAATATTCTCAAATTTGCCTCTTGACCCACGAAGCCTAAAATAGTCACCATCTGGTCATTTATAGAAAAGTCCACCAGCCCCTGAGCTGAGCCTGGGGACCCCCTGGCCAAGAGTCTAGCAGATGATTGGTCAGCAGCGGCCGTTTTCTCCAGCATATGTGGCCACGTGCCCCATCATGTACTCAAAAGGACATCTCCACTGTGGCAACTGTCACAGTGAGGCATTTGAAGTGGTGACCCACGCTTCACCCACACTTTACCCACTTTATTAAACAAAGCTGGGACATAGCAGAATCCAGGGGAGCTGGTGTGGCTTATCTTGTCCATCATACTCAGGGAGACTGCAGTTGGAGAGGTCGGTGATGACCTCATCCAGCTCAAGGAGGCATAGTAATGCCAGGGCAAGACTGCTTGTGTGGGATCCTCTCCCCACTTGCAGCTGTGCAAACTTAGGCAAGGTTCTCAACCTCTCTGTGCCTCGGGCTTCCCATTCCACAGTGGGAGCAGGTAGTGTCCCCTCTGCCAGAGTACTGGAAGGGCAAATTAAGCTGTTACTTGCAAGGTTCCCTGCATCGAATAGGTGGTGGGATAACAGTCGTTAGTGTGATTGCTCTGTTGTGACTCAGACAGAGGCTATTGCCTACAGACCCCGCTTTCAGCTCATCACACCTACCTTTGGAAAGCATAAGGAGGAATCCAACGGTCATGAAAGGAGCCCAGTGCATGGGAGTTGTAGCAGGACTCTGTACAGCCCCAAGGAGGGTGCATACCCAAGGCATAGGTTTTCCGGTGGTTCTTGGAGGACAGTAAGGGTCTCCACAGGCATGGAGTGAAGGGAGGACATCTGGGAAGCAGGGCTCATGTGCGCAAAGGCTTAGATGAGAGGCAACAAACTCTGCCAGCTGGAGGGGCCTGGACCAGTGTGCCAGAAGGGCAGGTCAGAACATAGTGGCTTGTGTCCCCAACTTTACTGGGATATAATTGACACATAAAACTATAAGTTTGAGGTGTACGATGTGATTGGATGTGCGTATGTACTATGAAATGATCGCCAAGGTGAGGTGGGCCAACTCAACCCCCCGCTCACAGCGTTACCGTTCTTTGTCATGGTGAGACCGTTTAAGACATAATGCTTGTAGCATCCTTCAAGTGTATAATGTGGCTTTGCTCACTGTGGTCGCCCTGGTGTACGCGACACATCCAGAACCTATTCGTCCCTGAACAGGGATGGAAGTTTGCACACTTTGACCAACATGCATATGGAAAATGAGGCAAGTGTGGATTGAGAAGAACGGTCGGACAGCTTTCAGGACAGCAGCTCTGGGAGTGATGTGAGGCTGCTTCCAGAAGAGGGGTGCTCCCTTGCTCCTCCAGAAGGGCATCTCGCAGAGTGGGGCCAGAAAAGCTCATTGTTCCAAGGACTACAGCTTAGTCCTTGGAAGGATTGTGGCCACAGCTCCTCTAAATGGCCGTCCTGCCAGGAGCAAGCCCCTTCCCCCAGCCCCCAACTTTGCTGGGATCGTCATGCATACTCAAGAGGGGATAGTTCTCCAGTCCTTGAGAGCAGAGCTGCAGATACGCACCGAGGCAGGCCCCCTCCTGTGCGGGGCACCTGGATTCTCTTGGGTTTGCCCGTGTGTTCAGACCCCAGCCCTTGCAGGAGCTGCTGCTCACTGACCTGAGGCTGCTGACAGCCCTTATCCGGGTGTCCCACTCCCACAGGATGGGAGTTCTCTTCCTGCAAGTCTTCCTAAGCCTGCACTTTGCTGACCCCCTAGAACCCTTGACCACTTAACTGCCAGAGGGCTTGTGTGAGCAGGACACCTACCTGGACTTGGACAGACCCCGTTCTCCCAGCAGAATTACTTGTCTTAAACTCCATTAAGTCCCCAAGTGGCTGTTTTTCTAACTTCCAGTTTGCAAGCAGTTTACTTCTTGCTTCTTTTTAGTGAACACGTGCACTCCCTGGCTGGGCTCATGGTCCAGGAGCTGGGCAGCTGCGTAGTCTGGTCCACGTCTCTCAGTGGTTCTCTGCTGGTCTCTGCCTGGTCCCTTCTCCCCATCACCATCCACAGTTCTGCTTCCTCATCTCTGCGCTGTGCACATCTTGGGTTTGCTGTGGCCTACTACTCACAGCTCTTGCTTTTGAAGCCTCTTGAAACATCATGAGAACACCAATGACTGTCTTGGTCCCTCTGGGTCTCCAACCCCAGTGCTCTGTGTGAGGTGACTTCTCCTACAAAAGAGTATGGATAGGGCAGAAACAAGTGTCTCCAGGTCCAACCTGAGACCTGGGGTGGGCCCAGGCAGGAATTTCTTGGAGTTGAGTCTAACCTATGAAGACTTGTTAACCCATCCTCCTATATTGAAACAAGGTGAGGACAAGAACGTCCACTTCCTCTCCATCAGGTCAGGTCTTCTCTGGAGCTCTCTAGGGATTCCCACTTGCCATGTGAACACTCCCTCTATCCTCTTTCTTTCTCTTGGTGGCCTTACATTTCCGCAGAGTCGTATGCTTCCCTGAATGTGCTCATTACATGAGCTTGGGCAAGCCTTCAGTAATTCAGGGGATATGGGAATGCTGCCATTTCAAGCTCCTCTCTCCAGCAGGACAGACCCAGCCATCCTGCTTACTCATAGTCAGTGTTCTTTAGTTTGCTGAATGTCACATTTTCTGTAATAAGAGGATTCTCGGTAGAAACCCTTCTACGTGGCTGGAGAGGTTGTGAGGGCCAGAGCACAGAGAAGTGTTCCGTGTCTCTGCACTCATGTCAGGGAGAATGGACGGCATGGGTCCCTTCTTGTCTGGAGGGGGCATCCTCTTCTTTTTTGTCCTTCAAAGTACAAGCTGCACTGACTCCTAGTTTTTAAATCATTTTAAATCCCCGAAGCGACAGTCTATCAGTTCCCCTTAGAAACCATTTTGTCCCCAAACACAGTTCACAGAAAAGACCTGAGGTTATAAAAGTCTTTAAAAACACCTACTGGAGGTGAACTTGGTAGGGCTTTGACCTGGCTGTAAACTTGTTTCTTCAACCCCTCCATGGTTCAGACTCAGATGTCCCCGAGAGAAGATCATCAGGAGCTTCTGTCCCCATCGCCTTGTCCACCCACCCCTGGTGCTCTCTCCTCCATGAATGACCAGAGTGCCAGCTAGCCCTTTTTCTTTAAATGCCATTTGGAGTGCTGTATAACTTTTCTGGATTATAAAGCTCTTGTAAGCTAATCATGGGGGGGTGTTTTAAAGTTCCTTAAAATAATGTTATAAAGGAACTAAATCCATAATAACCTCATCACCCAGGAGTAATCCATGCTACTGTTTTTCTGACTTTATTCTGTTCTCACTAGCCATATTCACATAGTGGGGGCCGTATTGCACTTTCAGCCTCGGTGGTGTGATCTCAGAAAGGCCTTCTGTGTCATTAAAATTAAAAATTGGGGCACCTGGGTAGCTCAGTGGGTTAAAGCCTCTGCCTTCGGCTCAGATCATGATCTCAGGGTCCTGGGATCGAGCCCCCGCATCGGGCTCTCTGCTCGGCGGGGAGCCTGCTTCCTCCTCTCTCTGTCTCTGCCTGCCTCTCTGCCTACTTGCGATCTCTGTCTGTCAAATAAATAAATAAAATCTTTAAAAAAATAAAAAATAAATAAAAATAGAAGCTATTTTTACACCACACAATTCAGTAGGTTTTGCTCTGATGTGGGTGGCAGAAAAGTCTGGGGTCCCAGAGTTGGGTTTAGAATCCTTCCCATTCAGGAAGCCCCCTCACACTGCCAAGGTACACACAGCCAAGGTGCTGAAGGGACAGTGAATTCCAATAGGGGAGGAGGAGGAAAGAAGCAGAGCCTGTCCTGGGGTCGTGGGGGACTGTTGGGCAGACGTGTCACTCAGCTCCTCAGACGCCCCCATCAGGGGTCTGGACCACTCCCTCCCCTGGTTTTCTCCTTTTACAGGTAGCATCTCACTCCCTTCTACCAGAAGGCCCAGGTGAGACTGTGTTCCTTGACTTCTCCTTCTAGAAATCTCACTCTTTCCCTGGAGAATTGTCCCTTCGCAGCTTACGAATCATGGTCTTGGTACGTTTCTCTTCCAGATGGCGGTTTAGAGCAGGAAGAAAGGAGATGGGCTCATCGGGAAGCAAGCCCATCAGCATGATGTGACTCTCTGCTCTTTACCTAGCCAGACAGCCACCACGATGTTAGAATTTGTGTACTTCCCAATTTTTATTGTACACGTGTGAGCATCTCCTTCCCTTTCCCTTAGAGAACAGCACCATTCTTCTGGGTGTTCGGTACGATGAACCGGCAGGCAAACAATTTTGCAAACAATTTTTTTTCCCTCTTGAGAGCAAGTATAATTTTTATTTACTAATCACCTTATAAACTCACCGGGGTTCCCTGAGGATGTGTTTAAAGATCGAATAAGGTCCATCTCTCATCAGCTGGGTGTGTGTCCTTTGGAGAGCAGCAACCACGAATATTAACAGTAAGGGGAAGTTGAGTTTATGATGGAAAGCCTTACCTTGAGCAACCTCTCTTGGTTATCTGTGTCGGATTATCCACCTGTAGGTCAACAGCAACGATGAAACAGAGACTCACTTCTTATTTTTAGCCGAATGTAGACCACTTCCTAATCCACTTGCATGAGATACTCAGGGAATGGAAACCCCTTACAGCAGACAAGTCATGGAGGGATTCCCAAATCGAGAAAGAAAGGTCATTCAGATCACCGTGTGTCGTGGGCTGTGTACGCACACGGACAAGAGAGTGTGGACTCTGGACAGAACAGGGCTGGGACTTCCTGGGCATCTCTGCAAAGAACAGGCCTCTCATTCTTGGGGTGTAACAGGTGCCAGCTTGATCCCGAGGGTGAACAGTGAGCACTGCAGATGTCCCCTCCGCCGCATGTTGCACTGAGGTAGAAATGTGTGTGTATATATAATAATTATATATACAAAGTATAGACAGGAATATTTCTATCATCTCTATCTCTGTACATCCTACTCTTTCTGTTTCTCTGCAGAACGCTGCCTGATATAAGAGGTCTGGGTTGCCCCGGGCTCACCTCTTCTAGCGGGGGCTCTGCTCTATGCTAGGCTTGGCTGGAAGGTTTCCAATGTTCCCACCCAACAGGGTGCCATGGGGAGTACAGGGTGTTAGAGCCAACCAGTCCAATGACTAAAAGGCTTTCAAGACTTGGTTTGTGGGCCACCTATTAACATGTCCTTGGCCGAAGCATGTCACGTGGCCAGGGCAGGTAGGGGTGCCTGCCCACAATGAGAGGGCACTGCAGTTGTGTCCAGGTGTGCTGTGGCCAAGGAGGGGCTTATCTGAGCACTGACTGACAGCTCCAGGCATCATGGTATGGTAGCCCTTGCCATGTGGCCAAACCCCTTTATGTTGGGTTGAGATCTCAACACTCACAACACATTGGAATTATTGGGATATTATTGGAATTATTGGAATTGGATTATTGGAAGATTATTGGAAGACTGGAAGATTATTGGAATCTTGTGCACTGAAGTTGTTCCTCTCCTCCCAGGGGGGACCAGGAAGGGGAGGTGGTGGGTGTGCAGGTTATGACATCATTCTGGGGACGTCTTATCTAAATCCTTGTAACAGATGTTTGGCAAGAGGTAAAACAGAGGCATAAGCCTCTTAGAAGTATTGTCGAAACTATCATAATCTCTTCTAACATATTTAACCAGAGCACGATCCAGCAGGGCGGCCTAGCACGTGGCATGTTATCAATGCTTGCCAGATACGGCCCTGAACTGCCTACGCACAGGTGACTTTGAAACAGAGAAAGGAATCTTTTGTGCGAAGGAGAATGGAAGTGCACAGACTGCTGAATGTTCAGGAGAAAATGCACTATCAGTTTGGACAAATCTTATCTCTGTGCTTTTTTTTTTTTTCTAAGAGGAAAGCCAAGGGTCATGAAATCAGTCCGTTATTCCAGAAGGAATCCTGGCCACGGTGTGTACGCTCTTCTGCTTTCCCAGAAGCCTGCTCGCTAATGTGCCATGAAGAGTGTTGTATCCCCCATCCTGAGTTATCCAGGAAAAGGCACATCCTGAAGTCGCTAGTCGTAGTTCCTATGACTTCTGAAACCCATCTGAGGTCCCTGCCTCAGGGGGCCATACTGATCATTCAAAATGTTTGTTGAGGCTCTTCCCTTTAAGACCATAGAGGACTTGGCAAAGCAACTATTGGTGAGTGTTGAGGTGGAGTCAGGGTGGAGGAGAAGGTCAGGTGGCCAAGTGAATGCTGAGAGGCTCAAGCCCCTCCAGACAGAAGTTAACAACTCCTGGTTGGTGTGTCCATGGCTGTTCGTTTCTCAGGAACTTGGTTGTTGACCTACAGTTCTCCTTGGCACCTTACTTGACTATGGAGCTCCTCAAAAGGCCAAGGATACAGCATGGGTGTATCCATCTTCATGACAAAAAGTCTCAGAAAATATGAAGAGAGAGGGAGAGAGGGTGGGGGACGGAGAGTGTGAGCTCCTTGGTGCCTCCCGAGCTTTAGAGACTGTCGCGTTACCACCAAGATGACCACCACATCCGAGCACCTGAGTGTTGGCTTCGTTAAAGCCTTTCTTTAAATGACTGTTAAATTGATCCATCTTCTACATTAAACAATAACATTATCACATGACTTGTTTGGAGTTTGAATTACATGTTATTTTTCTAAAATACTGTGAAAGAAATCCCACCTGTTAAAATAAAAAGGGCTTAGCCCCATGCCATGCTGCCATCCCTAGGCATATGCACTCCCTTCTTCTTCCCTTCCTCTATCCCTCCCTCCTTACCGTCTTCCTTTCTTTTTCACTGACTTTCCATCCATTTTTCTGGAATGCTGCGGTCCAGGACCCCTCCCCCAATTGTCATGGCTTCTCGAAGATACTTGAGTAACAACCACAACAGTGAAAACAAACAACCGAACAAAGCAACCACAATGTTGCTTGAACATTGCTTGAGAAAGCTTATCGCCACTTGCAGCTTAAAGCCTCCAGGGACTGGACGGATAATTAAGCTTATCTCAAAGGAGTCCCTTCGGATCCAGGTCGGAGAGATCAAAGAGGCTGGTCTCTGCAGTGGTAGAGAAGAAGGACAGGCTTTTGAAATCCATTTCTCCAGAGTCATAAGCTCATCATGACATTTATGGGAAAACCTTTGTTTCTTTTACCATCTGAGTTTCCGAGCCAAGAGTAGTATTTGGTTCTTGAAGATCCCTATTCCTTCAGCTTTTATGTGTTGGAGAGGAAGGCAGATCCATGATGTTACATGAGATGCTGGGGGAGGGGGTTCTGATGGGAGTGTCCAGTCCCATTACTGGGCCAGTGTGGGGAGCAGGGGAAGTACTGCGTGCAGGGGCTGGACGCGAGGACGGGGTGCGGGGGGACCTCCGGCTGGATCCCGCTCACTTGCAGAGCTTGTCTGCATTAACATTAAGACTCTATTACCCTTAACTCATGCTAATACCACGGATGTTAGTGAAAAATTAGGACGGTCTGGGGCAGCCTTCTATGGGAGGTGACATTTGCACTTTTCAGGGCTGGACCCAGGGCTCTTGGCCACATGCCTGGTAATTTCTTCACCAAATCTGTTGGAGGGTCATATTTTATCCTCTGAATGGGCTCTGTTGCCCGTCCTCATGGTGTGTACACAGGTGTGTGAATCATCAGACACAAAACTGTCATGTCTTCTCCTTCTAAGCCAGTTCACTCTTCAGGTGTGACCCTGGCTGGGCCCCTCCCTGTTGGGTTTGGTATGGTTTCCTGATCCATACACCACAATGAGGTCTGTGATAAAAAATGATGGGGTAAAGTTATGTCATAATTAAAATGAGTCGATTATACATTTCTTGAAACTTTAATTATGAATTCTTTAATGAATATCTCATTTTGATCAATCTTAAGGCATTCATACAAATGAAAAACGTCTCATGGAAACGCAGTGATGCGTGAGCAATTGTACTTAATTCTCAGCTGAATGAATTTTAATCAGCAGTGGAGTTATAGGACCACAGAACAGGGACTACTGACCTCGCTAAAAGGAAGAAGTACTTTATTTATAGGGTCTGGGACCTCGTTACCGCCAAGTTGAGACAAGGAAAGAGAAACTTATCTTAAGCAGAAAGCTGAGTCCCGAAACAGGGAAATTCTGGTTAGATAAATACTCGAAGCTGGAAGGATACAGCTGCCTTTCTCCAAGCTTTGTTCCTGAAAATCCTGATGGGATGCATGGGGCCACCTGCATGGAGATCATGGACGTGTTTCTGTAAGCTTGTAAAAGGAAATACAACATGCACAGGAAAGTGCCCCAACGGTACAGCTTGATGAATTTTTATGAAGTGAACACACCTGTGTAGGCACCATGAGGATGGGCAACAGGGCGCTTTCAGAACCTCAGAAACCACCCTGTGTCCCCTCCCAGCCATTACCCTCCCCCTTCCTACCGCCTCGGGTTTCCATAATCATCAGTTTGCTTTGCCTAATTTTCTAGCACTTTATATAAAGATAACTATGAAATATACACCACACTTGTCTGTCTGGCTTTTTAAACTTAAATTCCCATCTGGGAGGTTAATCCATGTTGCTCTACATAGCAACAGACTTTCTTTTCTCTATGGTAAAAACGTGCTACAATGTATTCACTCGTCCTCTTGTTGATGGCCTGTCGGCTAGTCTCCAGTTTTGGGCTGCGACCTACTGCTGCTACAAGATTCTTGTGGGATTTTTTGATGAACATACACATTTCTGTTGGATAGATACCCAGAACGAAGCGCTGGACCTCTTCTCTAGCCACACCTAATTTCTAAGTGACCTCCCACCTCGTGGCTTTGCACGCTCCTTTTCTGATGGTGACCTTCAATGCTCTGAAACTCTAGCTCTGCATCACAAACTGCTATTCACAGCTGCCCCACTGGATCTTCTGCCTGAGGTCATCTCAACTGAAGATGCCATCAAACCTTGAGTCACCACCTTCTGTATCTCATCCCTCCTGTCCTCTCCGCCAGCACATCCTGTTGGCTTTATCTTTGTTCCTGTTCTTAAGGACAAGCACTCTAATACGCTCACAGATTCTGTGGGTCAGGAGTCAGGACAGAGTGCGGTGGGGACCGCTTGTGTCTGCTCCGTGTTATCTGGGACCTTCGCTGGGGTGACTTGCAGGCTGGAGGATGGGGTCATCCGGAGCTGCCTTCACTCACACATCTTCTGTCTGGTTAGGATGACTCAAAGGTTTGACCTCTGACCAGAGCCCCCATGTGGCCTCTCCGTGTAGCTCAGCTCCCTTCCAGCCCAGCGGCCTTGGAGCGGTCAGACCTCTTACATGGGCACATGAGGCTCCGAGTGGAGTGTTCCAGTGAACAAGGGAATAGATGCATCATCTTTTAGGACCCAGCCAAGGAGTTGTATCCCATAACTTTTGCTACACTCTGTTAGGTAGAACAGTCAAGAGCCCACCGGCATTCAAAGGGATAGGAATTAGCCTCTGCTCTTGATGGAGGGTGGGTGGCAAAGGCATGTTGGGGAACAGTGGGAGGCATATGTTGGTGTGGGTGGCTGACTTTGGAAAATACCATCTGCCGCCTACCGTTTTCCGGATATATCCAGAACGTTACTGCCTCGCCCGGGCACATAGCTTTCTCCCTGACTCCAGGCATCATGATACCTCACCTGGGTTATTGTGAAAGGCGCTGGTGGTTACCTCTCGCCGTATTATGGGTGATGTGGCTGATCCCATCTATGCTGATGTTGACGGTGACCACAATGTAGCAATGTGGGTTGACCCCTGTCAGCAGTTAGAATTATCACAACACTCACCGGATGCCCGAGGCAGTGTTCCATGTGACGGGCGAACAGCTGGGGCAGAAGGAAACCCGACTACCGGGCTAAGTCCCCAGGGCGGCGAAGTAACAGCAGCTGCCCTCCGGAGCATCACGACCTGCTGCCTGCGGAGTGTGGTTTTCCGATCAGGAATGTCTGATGCACTGGAATCAACGCCAGTTACAGGGAATTTATTTTAGGTGCTCAGTCTCCACACCGGTACTGTTATGGTGCAGTAACAAACAGCTCCGTACTGGGACTTGACCCAACAAAACTCTGTGTCTGTGCACGCATTACCTGCTGGGGGTCCAGATGACTGTTCGTATCCGTCATCTGTGGCCTGTGTCGAGTCTGATGGAAGCTTGGCTACAGTAGCCAGGGAAGAAGCCCATCCAGAGGGTTTCCGACCAGCTCTTAAGTGCTCTGCCCAGCAATGACACGAATGCCCATTACCCACTGGCCAGGTGGGTAACATGGCCCCATCTAACTGCAAGGGGGTTCGTGGGAGGGTGAAACCCCGACGCGGAAGCCCAGCAGGAGATCAGGCTGAGAGAGGATAGAGTCTCTCTACACCGCTGTTTAAAAATATAGGTTTTATTATGATTTAGCTACGGCAAGAAGGAGGCCCACCTGCCATGCGGCGCCACACAGGGAAGCACCAGGGTGGGTCAGAGGCAGAAAGGAGAAGCAAAAGTGGTTTCCATGGGAAGGAACAGACAAGGGTAAGCAGGGTAAGCAGGATTAGAGTTGTCCACTCTGAATAATTTCCATGGGCTCCAGGGCACCCCCAGTTGTCTGGTGCCTGCCCTGAGGTGATCAGAGCAGGTGGGAGTAACCCGGAGTTGGGACCCGATAGAGGAAGCCACTGGGCGCGGGCTCTGGGTTGGCTGGTCGGCGTTTGGAAAACATGCTGTCACAAGTGCGCAGCTCAGCCTGTCCGGGGATTGGCCAGTCCTGAGAGGGGCAGGACCTCCAGGGTCTGCAGGGCCCCAGGAATACAGAAAATGAAAGGAGCCTTTAATACAACCACACCCGGGAATGGGAGAAGAAAGACCCCTGGAGCGGCGGAGACTACGGACTCCTGGTCTCCGACTCCATTTGTTCTCTGTCCTCTTCAGCTTCCTGCTGGCCCAGGCCTGGGCGTCTGCCTGAAGGTCCACCTCCCCTGTCCACTTCTTGCTGGCCGCATCTCCAGGCTGGTGCAGCTCATGCCCAGCTCTGGCCTGTGGGTGGCATGTCCTGGCCCGGTTGCATCTGGCCAGGGGAAGAAGGGTTCCCTGAGTGGTGGAGAACATTCTCCTCGGGAAAATCCCTGGCAGCAGGTCCCAGGGACTCACATGTGTATGGATTCCCACCTGCCCCCGACGCCCAGCCCTTCTCCAGGGAGGCCAAGCTGGTGGGGAGGAGCAGATGGACACCTTTCTTTGAAAAGCCCGGATAGCAGCCCCCCATGGCAGC
>RCUC01118208.1:0-13816 GCA_003697995.1 Taxidea taxus jeffersonii
TAAGTCTAGTTACTTATTTTTCTATTTTGTCAGTACTTAGGATCACTGCCTAGACCCTTTAATTCATTGGGGGTTGCAATTCTATCAAGTTATTTGAAATGCTCTGCAAGGAAAAACTTCCCCTTATCTGGTTGACCTGAAGTACACTTCTAAGTAAGACAGGAAAAATGCTTAAGTCTTTCCCTTTATTAATCAGTTTTCAAAATATATTGGTTTTCTAACATCCTCCAAAAGCTACCGATGGTTTTTTTCTTACTATCATAATAAACTTATGCATTTGAATAAATTTGATGAGTTTCAAACCACATCGGTTATTACCCTTATTAATGCTCAACTGGCCCCTCTTCGGCCAGTCAGAGCCTTTTCTAGTAGGTTCCTGGTTCCCTTGGACATGACCTCGTAGTCTTCAATAACTTTATTGATAGCTCCTTTGTTTTTTGGTCAGACAAAATGTTCCTGCCCCACCACTTCAGGCTATAAAACGCCATTAACATTTCCTTATAGATGACTTTTACATCTATCCCTTTCTTTTTCAAACTCTGCCAGGAATCAAGTTCAATGCATAATGGGTGAATTGTCTCCATCATGAGACTGTTAACATCTACTTTTTAATTTATACCCTCTCTCTAATCTTTCTTCATGCACACTTCTGTAACTATCAAAAGGAACAAACAAACAAACCAAAAAACCAAGACCCTCTTATAGGTGTAGTTTGACCTTATTTAAAAATCTTTAACTCATCCCTTTTTTTTTTTTTTTAAGATTTTATTTATTTGACAGATCACAAATAGGCAGAGAGGGAGGCAGAGAGAGAGAGAGAGAGAGAGAGAGAGAGAGGAAGCAGGCTCCCCACTGAGCAGAGAGCCCAATGCGGGGCTCGATCCCAAGACCCTAAGATCATGACCTGAGCCAAAGGCAGAGGCTTAACCCACTGAGCCACCCAGGCAACCCTAACTCATCCCTTCTTAAATATAAAATAATCTCAAATCCACTGGCTGGTTTTTTTTTAGCTTTGTCATGATCTGGCCCTAGCTAGCCCCCTTTTACTTTGAATTTCCTGAAGCATATCCCATGGTCCAGCCAAACTACATCACCCCAATTCCTTAAAAAATGCCCTGCGCTTCTGTACCTTCATAACTTTGCTTCAGATGATTTATGATTTTCCACTTTTTGAAATATCAGTAATATTTTAGGACTCAGGTTAGAAACCACCTCCTTCCGGGAGCATTCATAAGCCATGAACCATCTTTGTCTCTTCCTTCTGGCCTTTTCCTACTCAGCACTTCACATCTTAGATATTTATGCATGTGTCTACGTATCATTGTGTAAATGACTAAATAACTACAAACTTAAAATAACTCAGGTTAGAGCTGTTTTACTGATTTCCTTCAATATTCGATTATCTTTTCATTTAAAATAATGTTTAAAAAATACTGGACTGATAATATCTTCTGGCATCTTTTTCCCAATTTTCCAGTGATATGTAAATGTACCGCAAGCCCTTGGAAGCCTATCTAAGCAGTGGTTCAGTTTATCTTGCACTTGACGTATTAATTTTGCACAAAGGGAATGAACTAAATTCCTATAGGAACAGCATAACAAATGGGGAGACATCATTCTGATCACTGCCACTTTTTATCATCACTTTCTGTAAGGCAGAGTAAGAAAAAAAAAAAAAAAAAGAAACCTTCAGAAAATAAAATATAATTCTACCAGGTCAAGTTAAAATGGATTCCATCATACTCAATCACCCTCTTTTCAGTATTTACGGCCTATAGTCAAGAATAGAGTGATATGTTGTAAGAGATCATCTAAAATATGTAGAATAAAATAAGTATAAAAAGAGACTGAATTCTTTTTTCTCGATGTCATTTTATACTCAACCTGTGGATGCTCCATGGGCATGCACTGCAGCGTTTTCAAGGCCATTAAAAAAATTTTTTTAATGAATTAAAATGCAGAAATCTCCACTCATAGTTTTTAAAGTGATTTGCTTTTCAACAACTCCAATCTGCAATTCCACACTTCTGAAATTATGCAAATTGAGAAACAGAGTCTTTGTGGCTGGAATGGATAGAATAAAATCACTAATACTCCCTGTTAAAACAGTAAGTTTCTCTGTACATTCCTTTCACAGTTTTGCCCTGTGAAGGTCACAGCAAGCAATCAGTGTATTTACTGGCAGGAACATTCATCTTTTTTGGTGAATTTTATCCTACAGTTTCTAATATAAGGAGTATAATTTTAAGCTTCAAACCACACATTCCTGAAGGAGGACACACATTAATGACAAAGGGGATTCTGGGAAATGCCTATAGGATGGGGTATTGTCTACTGTCAAGGAATACGAAGAACAAGAAGAGTTTATTGACTATCTTATGGGTTTTATACGTTGCTTTCTTACATGAATGTAGGTAAGAAATACCACCAGGTTAGGAACAGATTAGCTTGCAAAAGATGGCATGTATCTTTTGGTTGGCTGGGATTGTATAGTCATTATTAAAATGGTGTTCTGGGGGCGTCTGGGTGGCTCAGTGGGTTAAAGCCTCTGCTTTTGGCTCTGGTCATGATCCCAGGGTCCTGGGATTGAGCCCTGCATCGGGCTCTCTGCTCAGCAGGGAGCCTGCCTCCCCCTCACTGCCTGCCTCTCTGCCTACTTGTGATCTCTGTCTGCCAAATAAATAAAATCTTTAAAAATAATAATAAAATAAAATGGTGTTGTTTTCCTTATCTTCCTATAAAAGCTCCTACCCTTGAGCTTGAAAACATTTCCCCTTTGTATATGACAAATTCTTCATTAAAAAGTTGAATAACAGTGGAATTAAAATGGAGACGGAGTGCTAATTTCTTGATTTTTTAAAGAGTTGACTGCTTCTTATATTTTATATATTTTTATTTCAAAGATTCGAAACTGTAAGTATTTATTCAATACATTTTAAACCTTTTAGTCTAGGCTAAGCTATTTAGAATGAGCTCTTTTCAAAATAAACATACAGCTCAGCCTCTCTTGGGGCATACTTAATGGCACTAGATGTGTCAATTATTTTTAAAGAGAACTATGACAAAGTTAATTGTCTTGATTTAAAATTTTCCAAAGTTTATTTCTGAAAGGGTAAGCACCATGGTGTCTTGCCATGGGTAGTAACAAAGAAATCAATGTTAATCAATGGGGGTGCCTGGATGGCTCAATGGTTAAGCTTCTAACTTTGGCTCAGGTCATGATCCCGGGGTCCTGGGATTGAGCCCCACATCAAGCCCCGCATCGGGTTCCCTGCTCGGTGGGAAGCCTGCTTTTCCTTCTCTCATTTCCCCTGCTTGTGTTCCCTTTCTCGCTGTGTCTTTCTCAAATAAAAATTTTAAAAAGTTAATCAATGAAATTAAGAGGAAAGAATCTTATGGGGAAAAAAAGCAAAATTATTATTTTGAGATAATTCATTCTCAAAAAACAACAAAAATAGCTTAAAACTATATAGAATAACAAGTGATAAATACATATAAAAATTTTATTTTGCGAGGGGCATCTGGGTGGCTCAGTGGTTTAAGCCTCTGTCTTCAGCTCAGGTCATGATCTCAGGGTCCTGGGACTGAGCCCCACATCAGGATCTCTGTTCAGCAGGGAGCCTGCCTCCCCCTCTCTCTCTGCCTACTTGTGATCTCTGTTAAATAAATTTTAAAAATCTTTTAAAAAAATAAGAAAATTTTTTGTACATGCCCCCCCAAAAGATAAAATGCTGTAGAATTCTTATCAAATACAATCAGGATAGTACTTGTTGAATTAATTTTAAAAAATAGTTGAAGTAGAGAGTCACAGCACATAAAGCAACAAATATCTAATTTTACTGAACATTTATGATTATTTGATGATTTTTTGGTGTGGGGTTACAACCTTGCCTTTTAGGAGGTACATGGACTGAAGTTCCACATTCTCATTAACACCCATTATACATGGTCTATGATTGCCAGTTTTTATTTCTTTCAAAAGGAGTAAAAAGATTAAAGAACTTATGAAGCGATCTGACCAAAAATCCTTTAGATTTTTATGACTTTTCTGGTAACCAAAATGTTACTGTAGCTTTGCCCAGCTACAATTCAATGACATTTTAAAAATGTCATTGAATTGTCCCAAGGCAATCAACTTGGTTAATATAAACAGACTATCCCTTGTTTTCATAATCATATCCATTGTTATATAATATTTAATTGAATTATAAAATTACAGTAACTACAGAAACTAGCTTAAATAGTTTTGGGAAACACAATTACTTTTAATGAGCATACAGCTCACCTGATGGGGGCACAGAAATATCCAGGTATATTAGAGAGTAACCCATTGGTCCTGCACACGTATGCTTTGCAGAGGAAATGGAGAGTTTTGGTTAACGCAGGGAGTTAGGAAAGGGTACTCATTTGATAACTATTATAGTTTACTCAGGAGTAAATTTAACAATAAATAATTAGGGCATATATGTTTAAAACTGTAAAGCCAAATTGTAACACATCAAAAATATTTGAACTAATGCCAAAGTATTCTTAGTACTTAGAATTATTCAGTATCATAAAGGTGTCAGCTTTCCCTATATCAATTTATAGATGTGATGGAATTTCAATCAAAATCTAAATGATCTTTTATTTTCAAACTGACAGAATCATTAAAAAATATTTTCCCAAAGAATAAAAAATTCAAGAGTCAGGGATATTCTGAAGGAGTATAATAAAAAGCTTTTTTATTAATATATCCTAAAACCTATCATAAAGCTGGTAATGAAACCATAGTGGTTATGGTGCAGAAAGGAAAAGTGAGATTAATGGCCTTCTACACAGAACTAAACCACCCCCCCAAAAAAACCCAACCGTATACTAATAAGAATTTAGTGTATTTGATAAGGAGGCACTCAACTGGAGGGCAAATAGATGAAATCTATGATATTGAGACAACTAACCAGTTGCTTGAAAAGAAAACTAAGTTGGTTTCAAATACTTCATTCATTACACCATAAAAAATTTCACAAGTCAAAAATGTAAAGACAAAAAATGAAGCAATAAAGTAGTAGAAGAAAATACATATGAACTGTTTCATAATCTGTGGGTGAAAAAGGTATTTCACCACATGAAACTCAGAAACCATAAGAGTGGTTAGATTTCACTACATTAAAAAGTTCTGTTCAGCTAAGCAGAAATAAGTCAACAATGTAACAAACATAAAAAAGATCCAACAACAAAGGACAAAACATAAATTTGACACATAGGACAAAGTGTTAATACCACTAAAATAGAATGAGCTCTTAAAACAAAACAAAAAAAACAACCAGAAAAATGGATGGAATGTAGCAGGGGATTTATAAGGAAGAAATATAAAGAGGCAATAAAACATGTCAAAAGGAAATACAAATACAATTTTTTTAAAAGATTTTATTTATTTATTTGACAGAGATCACAAGTAGGCAGAGAAGCAGGCAGTGGGGGGCGGGGGAAGCAGGCTCCCTGCCAAGCAGAGAGCCTGGTGCGGGGCTCGATCCCAGGACCCTGGGAATATAACCTGAGCCGAAGGCAGAGGCTTTGACCCACTGAACCACCCAGGTGCCCCACAAATACAGATCTTTAAAAAATACCCATCAGGTTATTTATTTATTTGAGAGTGAGCAAGCACAAGTGTGGGGCAGGGCGGCGGGACAAAGTAGGAGGAAGGAGGAGAGAGAATCTCAAGGAGACTCCTCACTGACTGCAGAGCCTGACACTGGGCGCAATCTGAGACCCTGAGACCATGACCTGAACCTAAATCCAGAGTCCGAAACTTGACTGAGCCATCCAGGCTCCTCAAAGATGTCCAGTTTTAACATGAGGAGCAAGACATGCAAAAAAAAAAAAAAAGGAATGAGACATGCTTATTCTCCACTTCCTCACTAGTGGGAAAGGAAGTATTTACAGATGCTTTGGAAACTGGTAAAATTTTAAATGAACATGCTTTTTATATTAAGGATATACACACTGAAAAAATGTGGAAATTTCGAAAAATTGTAGAAATGTATGTACACAAAAATGTTCACTGTAGAATACAAAGAGTAAGAAACAGAAGTCAATATACAACTGGTTGAACAAATTATGGTACATCCATATATTAGATTGCCACAAGCTATTTAGAAGGAGACATTTTTATATTTACTGACATGAAAAGATTTCCTTTATATACTACTGTACAAAAAAGCAGACTGCAAAACAACAGTTACAGAATTTACTTTTATGCAAAGTATATATCTAGGTAGATAATACAAATACATTTTATGTGTAAACTAAATGTCTTTGGGATTAGTGGGTTTTACTTTATGTATTTCCACACTATTTGATTTTTCTGAATGTTTTATTTTTATTTACAGAAAAATACATAAAATATTCAATTTAAGTTAGAGTAAGGAAGAATTATTTCATTGAATTCACTGAAAAAATTCAATGAATTTATTTTTTTAGTTACAATAAAAGCTAACCTTATACACTAAGATATGATTTATACTAATCAACAAGCTCTTCTGGGCTAAATTATACAAAGATACAAAGAATTCTTATTTTGCTTCTTATATGGTAAACAGAATTATAGTTCTACCTTTTTCTGAATTTAAATATGTTAAATTCAAAAGTTAAGGCTTGATAATTCAAGTCCTAGAATTCCTGTTTTAAAGAGAAATACAGCATAAAGGAGAGGAGTTGGGCTAAATATAAGGAAAATTCCAATTCAAAATGACCTGCACAAGGAAGGAATTTACTGCGTTCTTAGAAATCAATATAAAAGGTAGACTCCAGGTATGGCTGAATGTTGTGGCTCAATACTGTCATCACAACTCATTTCATTTCCGAATCTCAACTATTTCATTATCTTCAGCACAGCTTCAAAACTGGGTCTCCTTACGGTTCTAAGGTGGCTGCTGGTAGTTATGACAGCACGTTTCTTGGTGTGTCCATCAGGAGGAGGAGGAGTAAAACTTTTCTCTCAAACATTCCCTTCAGTCTGATGGGGTCAATTTCGGTCACATGGTCACCTATAAACCAGTGGTCTTTCCAGTACAGTGTCATTTCTGGTGGGCTTGCTCTAACCTGCCTCTATTTCTGAAGCTGGGGATGAGGGGGAAATGATCTAAAAAAAAAATTTATTCTCTTTAGAAATGGGGAATGCATAACAGGTAGATAACCAAGTGTATTGGGTATGTAGATTTTAAAAATATTTATAAGGTGTAATTTAAAGTTTCATTTGAGCCATCTCAATTGGCTGGTTATATTGATGAAATTCAATGGGTAATTCTGCAGATTGTCCACATTACTTTAGTAATGTGTTGCCTTATAGGAGTTTGGGGTCACGGAACAAGTGAAAATTTTCATTGAATTTAGCATAAATGTCTCATATTGCTGTTGTCCCTAAACCCAAAAACATTTCAAGTAGGCAGGTAAATTTGGTGTAAATAATTTTTTTTTTTTTAAAAACACATGGCATTCTCTCAACATCTTTGTTGCTATTTTATCTGTAGATAATCTTTGGATTTTTGAATCCTAGGAGTGAATTTTTAGTCTGAAAATGTAGCTCAATGAGAAAAATAATATTGAGTAATGGATTGTGCTGGAAACAAAAGAATATGCCAAAGAATAGTGATTAGAGAAAGCCTGCTGGATGAGTACCCAACAGAAATGCAGAGTTCTAACGAATGAGTAGAGGAGGAAATGTTGTAGATCATAAATCTCCCTAAGTTTTGGTGTATATAATATGTATAATGTTGAATTTCCAACAATGTCATTTATTGCTAGCTCATAAGGAAGTAAAGATACTCTTAATCTGGCCATAATATTTAATTCATGCTGCATGAATTTCTATTTCTTTAGTGAAAAGTGGTGAAAGTGAATGACTAACTTCTATACTTCTCTGGAAGAGCTCAACACAGCCCTCTGACTCAAATCCTAATTGAATATTGACTAAAGATAGCTTTGAGCTCTTAGCGCACAGAAATTACAGGAAAAATCTGAAAAGCTGATTGGACTAAATAGAAGATCCACAATTGTTCAGAACTGCTGCTCCAGGGAGATAAGGTGTGTGGGCAATGTACTTCTGATTAATTAAAACAACTACAAATCTTAACCTATGTGTGTTCACTTTGAAGGTCTATATATAATGCTGAAGCATAATAGGCTGCCTGTGAAAAGTAGATAGCAGAAAGAAATCCTTTTCTTTTCTCCCTTGCCGGGCAGACAGGAAGGGTAGCAAATGATGTGGAGTTGTTGTCAAAGCTCATGGGAAGTTGTTTCTAACTCGGTCATGGAAAAATGCTAGAGCGAATCATGTCCTTTGCAAATAAGACATTCTGCTTGTGCTGGCATTATTCTTTGGAGATTTTGAAGCCTCAAAACGCCTTATAGGAAAACACATCACTTCAAGACAAGGTCAAGGCCAATCACTCCCCATCTGGCAATCAGCCAGATGTCTGCATTATCTTTGATAGGTCCTATGCCTCAGTTCAGTGCTTTTTCAACTGGAGCTACCAGGAGTACAGATAATTCAGAGGCTCCTGACTGCCTGCAAAATAAAGGACAATGGACAAAGTCTAATAGCGTTCGATATTTACCACTACCTGGTTCCAAGCCACCTTGCTGCACTTACGCCTTGTGAGTGCCCTTTGTTCTGGCTTTGTGTGGCTTCTGCAACTTTGCTCACACTGAATACCTATTCTCCTGCCACCCCACGTTCAGATTCTACCTGTTTCTCAGCTACAATACAGCCCTCCTCCAGGACAGCAGTTGTGACCCTCTGGCAACTGAAGGGGTGTTTTGAAACCTTGAGATGGTGTCATGTCTTGGTGACCCAAGAATACCTGAATCTTGTCTTGAACCAATGTCACCTATCCTCTCAAGAGAGCTATACACACAGATAACAATGTCAAATTTAAAAATTCCCTGTTTATTATCAGAACTTTGGAAGATGAGACTGCAGCATCTAACCTTTCTCGACTTCCTATGTCCATATGCAAATTATATCATCCCTATGAACAGACAAAGGAAAAGATGATGGTACCCTAGAATGTGCAAGAAGAGAGACCACTGGAAACCGTATGCTCCCCTTTCAATGGGAGAGACTCAGACGCTAATAAATGTAGTCCAACATTTTCTCAAACATTACCACTAAGATCAGAATCTTCCCACTTGAGGAGTGAGAAAGGACAGAGTATGAATGTTCCTTATCCCCTTTTTGCCTACACAAACCTAGGCCAGGTTTTAGGATGGAATCATATGGTGGGAGGGACAAATCCAAGATTCTCTTCTAGCTTGTTTAGGCATTCTTTGAAATTTTCTCTCCAGAAAAGCCACAAGCCATCCTTCTGTGGGCCTGATCTGAACCTGGCCTTACTGTGGGGCTCATGCCCCCTTGGGGCCAGATTAAGCTTCATTTGAATCCTCAGGGTCAGCTGGAACATTTAATGGAATCACATGTACATTTTCTGAAATTATACCAGGTTTACTATGATCTCTATCCAAGAGTCCTTATGTTCTTCATAATGTTATGCAAAAGTGCTTTTGTACCCAATAGGAAAGTATTAGAATACTGGTCACTAAAATTAAATATAATGTAAAGGGCAGGCAATTTTGTTTCACATATTTAAGATATTCGAGAAGAGAAATGAACACATACCCCACACATTTATGACAATTACATAAAACTTCCTCTGATAAAATGAAGACAGTAATCAACAATTATTGTAAATAAGTGCTTTTGAACTAGTGATTCAAGACACTTCCACATATAGGCATTAATTTTCTGAGATTTTCTACAAACTTCCCCACAACACTATAAAGATGACCTGTGGTGGATAAAATGTTCAAGCCCAAATGGTAACTTTTTCTCACAGTGTGAGGACATTTACACTCCTCCTTTCTCCCTTCTCCATGCTTTCTACATGCTTTGCTTAGATTAGTCTTCTAAAAATACTACAATGGTCATGTTTCAGCTCTGCTGAGAATTCTTCCGGGGCTTTTCACTGCCTATAAAATCACCCTAGGTAGGGCCAAGGAAGCCATCAACAAAATAAAAAAGCAACCTACTGAAGGAGAGAAGATATTTGCAAATGATATACCTGATAAAAGGTTAATATCTAAAATATATAAAGAACTTAAGCAACTCAAAACAAAACAAAAAAAAAAAACCCAAATAATCTGATTTAAAAATGGGCAGAGGATCTGAATAGACATTTTTCCAAAGAAGACATATAGAAGGCCAACGGACACAGAAAGCTACTCAGCATCACTAATCATGAGGGACATGCAAATCAAAACCACAAATGAGATATGACCTCACACCAGTCAGAATGCCTAGTTTCAAAAAGACAAGAAGTAACAAGTGTTGGCAAAGACATAGGAGAGAGGGAACACACTTGCACTGTGGGTAGGAATGTAAATAGATGCAGTCGTGTGGAAAACAGAATGGAGGTTCCCCCCAAAAACTAAAAATAGAACTCCTATATAATCTAGTAATTCCACTACTGAGTATTTATCCAAAGAATCTGAAAACACTAATTTGAAAAGATATATGCATCCCATGTTCACTGCAGCATTATTTACAATAGTCAAGATATGAAAGCAACCTGAGTGTCCATCCATAAATGGATAAAAACTATATATAATATAGTAATATCCCATTGCATATATGTATGCAATGGAATGTTACTCAGCCATAAAAAAGAATGAGATTTTGCCATTTGCAAGACCATGGATAGACCTAAAGGTATTATGCTAAGTGAAATCGGTCAAGGCAGAGGGAGAAAAATACCCTATGATTTCACTTAAATGTAGAACCTAAAAAATAAACAGAAACAGTCATAAATACAGAGAAGAAACTGGTGGTTGCCAGAACGGACGGGTTAGGGATGGGTAAAGTAGGTAAAGGGATTAAAATGTACAAATTTTCAGTTATAAAATACGAAGATAAAAAGTACAGCAAAGGGGAATGAATGAATGATAAAACCCCCACTCCCCAGGGCCTGTAGTCTAGTGTTGAAGGACATCCACAATCATGACCAAACCATTATTCTTACTTCTTTTATCTCCAATATGGGAAACTTATTCAATCATATTTGGTCAGAGTTCCTCAGATTTGCTTTGCATTATGACATAGATGACACAGAGAAGAGGGCTATAGTAGTTTGCTAGGGCTGCCATAAAAATTATCACAAACTAGGTGGCTTAAAGAGAAATTTATTGTCTGACAGCTCTGGAGACTAGAAATTCAAAATCAAAGGGTCTGCAGGGTTGGCTCCTTCTGAGGCTATAAGGAAGAATATATTCCATGCCTCTCCCCTGGCTTCTGGTGATTTTCTGGCAATCTTGCTGTTCCTTGCTTGCAGAAGCATTACTTTAATCTCTGCCTTCCTCTTCACATAGCGTTTTTCCTTTGTGTGTGTGTCCCTATCTTGAAATTTCCCCTTTCGATAAGGACATCAGTCATAATGGATTAAGACCTTGAAGTACCTCATCCTAACTAGTAACGTCCTCAAAGACCTTATTTCCAGATAAGGTCACATTCTGAGGTACTAGGATTAGGACTTCAACATGGATTTTGGGAGGTTGGGGGTAGGGGACACAAACAACCCATAACAAGGGCCAAGGGGGAGACCTAAAACATACCAATATTTAAGACTGAGACATTCACCACATCCTGCCTTACACTATAAGTTACACTAGATATTGGTGCATCTCAACTTCTCAACCAGACTGGTAGGTTCTTAGAGATCAGGAAGTCTGCCTAAAATGTCTTTGCATATTTTGCCTCCAGGATTTAGTGAGTTTCTTGTATGTAGAAGTGGCTCAAAACAATGTTGTTTGATGATGTATAACAAACAAAAATTGAATATGGAAGAGCCCTCAAGAAATGTTTTGAACACAGTATGTTATGACACACTGCCTTATAGACAACAGTTGCTGTACTTGTCAGAAAAATCACCAAAGTCGATGTTCAAGATATATTTTAACTCATTTGCTTAAACAACTCTATGCCTACCATCCACACCAAAAGGCTGTTTTTCTGCATGGGCAACAGAAGGCACAATTATTTGCAAGAATTTTCAATGTTTTTCCATTGCTTTCCTAAGTGGCACAGTAGATTCCCCGTATCACTCTATGTTTGCCAAAATCCCATTGTCTTTTTCAAAGCACTACAGCCCCTGGAGGGTCTGTAGCTTAGCATGTGCTCCTGCAACATTTGGGGATTTTTTAAAAAGTTAACCTCAAAGTATCTCATAACTTTCCTACCACACATAAGTGATCATGAGAAACACCACATGAATAAAAGGAGAGAAAAGAAAAAAGCGTATTTATGTCTAAACATGTACAACTGATAGATTCTATTATATGACTCTGGTAACATCGAGGCTGATAAATAAAATCCTTAAAAAATATATTATTTGACAGAGAGAGATCACAAGTAGGCAGAGAGGCAGGCAGAGCGGGGGGCGGCGCGGCGGGGAGCAGTCTCCCCGCCAAGCAGAGAGCCCAATGCAGGGCTCAATCCCAGGACCCTGAGATCATGACCTGAGGTGAAGGCAGAGGCTTTAACCCACTGAGGCACCCAGGCACCCCAAGGCTGATAGTATTTTAAGCTGCCTAACTTTCACTAACATGCTGTTGACTGCCCATTCTTTTTTTCTTCTTCTTCAGAAAGGGGCTAAATCAAATAAAACTTACTCAAGAACATATACCCAATATGGAGATTCAGCTCTTTCTGACTTAATGGTTGGCCACTTAAAAATGTCCTACAGTGACTGAAGTTCAACTGGGATTCAGCCATTTCAAGAAATTTATAATCACTTACTGTCTTTAAAAGAAGACACTTCTCTATAATACCTCAAGATGTCCATTGTTGGTACAAACAAGCTAAGCTGGGAAGTAGTCAATGATATGTTTCTGCTACATCAATTAAAATAACACAATGTTACACATATCAACAATAACAACACAAACAGCACTTACCACATGCCAGGCATTGTTCTAAAAGCTTTAGTGTATTATCTCACTTAATTTTCCTAAGCCCAAAGATGAAGGTACCACTACTTTCTCTTTATTGATGAGTAAACTGAGTCACACAGAGGTTAATTAAGTTGCCCCAAATCACAGAGGGAGTTTGGGGCACAGCCAGGGAACAAACCTAGGCATTCAAGTTTCTGAGTCTATGTTCTTAACTACAGTTCTTCACTGTCTGTCGTGTGTCAAGTGCGATGGCCAGACTTCGAAACATTTGCAAACTTCATCCTCCCTTCTTTTCGTGCTACTATCAGAGAAATCTATCACATGATTGGACTGACAAAAAATAGCAAGGTAATTCTGATCATCAGCTCTCCAATCCTGCAGAAACTATAAATCTGATCCTAATAAGGAAACAGTTGCCAGAGATAGGGAACATAGAGTTCCAAATTTCCAGACCCTTTTCTTGGAGGTGCTACAGTGCCCAGGGTCAGACTATCAATATCTGTTCAACAATGGCAAGAATAGATGGTGTTGGCAAGAACCAGACAGCTGGTGTCCTACTATCCAGCTGTATAGGGTATCTATCTTAGAACAAAAATAATTTTGTTAAAAGTGATCAACATTTCATTATAATTAACTGATAGGTTGGTAGACTTTTTTTTTTAAGATTTTATTTACTTGTCAGAGAGAGCGAGCACAGGCAGACAGAGTGGCAGGCAGAGGCAGAGGGAGAAGCAGGCTCCCTGCTGAGCAAGGAGCCCGATGTGGGACTCGATCCCAGGACGGTGGGATCATGACCTGAGCCGAAGGCAGCTGCTTAACCAACTGAGCCACC
>ML099143.1:0-10781 GCA_003697995.1 Taxidea taxus jeffersonii
ACCCTCAGAGATTGCTGCCCTCACTTAATGTCAGCAGAGGACCAGAGAGGGGAAGGGCCCTACCCAGGGTCACACAGTAAGTTGACAGTCAGGCTGGCTGGGTGGCTGGTTGTCTTAACCCTCTCCAGGCTGGGCAGACTCCTCCCTAAACCCCCATCAGCCAGGTAGGTCAGCATTGGACATGCATCTCCCTTGAGCAAGGAGTTCTGCTTCTGGGATTGGATTGTAGGGAAAGAATTAAGCAAACGGGGCACCTGGGTGGCTCAGTGGGTTAAAGCCTCTGCCTTCGGCTCAGGTCATGATCCCAGGGTCCTGGGATAGAGCCCCACATCGGGCTCTCTGCTGGGGAGCCTGCTTCCTCCTCTCTCTCTCTGCCTGCCTCTCTGCCTACTTGTGATCTCTGTCAAATAAAAAAAAAATTAAAAAAAAAAAAGAATTAAGCAAACGGGCAAAGATCTAAGGGCAAAGATGCTCACTGCAGCATTATTTATCAAGGCAAAAGTTGGAAACAATTTAAATGTCCATCCGTAGGGGCTTCGCTTAAATAAATCAGTGTATCCTTCGGACAGAATCTTGTGCCCAGTAGTATAAAGACGATGGTATTTTAAGGACAATGGGCTGGACCTGCAGGTATGTATTAACATAAAAATATATCCATCATAGGTGGCTAAGAAAAAAATCAGAATACAAGTAGGCTATTCATGTTAGAAAACATACTACATATATATTTCATACATTAACAAACATCCATGCAGATAGATATTTCTCTTTTTTTAAGATTTTTTTTTTTTAATTTGACAGACAGAGATCACAAGTAGGCAGAGAGGCAGGCAGAGAGAGAGGAGGAAGCAGGCTTCCCGCTGAGCAGAGAACCCGATGCGGGGCTGGATCCCAGGACTCTGGGATCATGACCGGAGCCGAAGGCAGAGGCTTTAACCCACTGAGCCACCCAGGTGCTCCGTGCAGATAGATATTTCTTCATTTAAATGAGAAACTCTAAACTCTTGGGATAAATAAGAAATTTAGCAGAATCATCAGTTTTATTCACCTGGGGTGGTTGTTTTAACTTCCCCTAACTCACAGAAATTGTCCATACCAGAAAACAAAGTGTTGATTGCAGCGATCCTAGTGGACACAAATCACTACCTTAGACCATTAGTGAGAATCCCAGACCTCCGGGTTCCTGGGGGACGCCCCACCCACGCACCCACCATCCCACCCCACACCCCACACCCAGCGCCCAGCTCTGCAGCCAGCCTGACTCACCGGCCCGCCTGTGTTTGAAGAACAGGGGGGACAGTTCTGTGATGTGGATTGAATTTTGTTTTCTGAAGCTCTAGGGAAAGGGGAAATGTCTTCTCCAGCTCACTTCGCTGAGGTGTTTTTCCAGTGGGCGGGTAGGTGAGGGGTTTTCAAGACCACACGTGAGCATCCCATCAGTGAGCACCAAAGAGGGAAGAAGGCAAGTTCGAGATGCCCAAAATAATGTGGAAAGAAGATACTAACAAACAGTGTGCACTCCACGTTTCTCATGGCTTATGTGCATTTCAAAGTCTAAACGAGTCTTTACAAAATTGTTATTTCTGGCCACCTCTGGGGGAGGGGGCTGCCAGGGGGGCTATAACCCTTCCTTTTACATTCTTTATTGCTTTAATATTTTCCCAACAATTGTGTATGTCTTTTACACTGGGTGGGGGGGGAAACCTTACATTTCCAAAAAAATAACAGTAAGCCCACCTAAAACAGAAGCAGGGAAGACAAGCCTTAGCCAGGGGGATGCTCTGAGACTGTGGTTTCTGCCCCCACGGGGCCAGGCTTCCTGAGGTTAAATCAGCCAGCCATGGGCAGCTGGCCCGAGAGAGCCCTGCGAGATGGACGGTCCCCCTGCCGCCCACATAGGCTGGCCCAGGCCAGGGCTGGGTGAGCCTCTGTTACTTAGCCCCATTTCTGCAGTGCAGATCGTTGGCTGGCATCCACTCCGTCATTTACGAAATGCCTCTTGACACCCCCTTAGCGCCTGGTCTGGAACCAGGTCCTAGACAGAAAGAGCTAAATAAGTCTTGGTCTTTGGGGTAACAGGCAATTCCCATACTCTGCACTATACCATTGAGGGGGTCCAAAGGGACTCTGGGAGTTCCATGGAGGAAGCTAAGAGGCCCTTCTTGAAATCCTCGGATCTGCCTGAGCTGAGCGGTCAAAGACAAGTTGGCGTTGGCTAGACCAAGAAAGAAGGGAGGGCATTCCAGGGAGAGGGCTCAGCAAGGACAAAGGCAGGGAGCGATGAAAGGGGAAACAGATGAGATGAACGTGGGTACCTGGAGGGAACCATGGAGTAAAGGGGACCCCAAGAGAGGTAAGAATGCAGGAGGCTAAGGCCTGATTAGAAAGACTTCAGGGACTAAATTGCAAAATCTGAACTTTACCCTGAAAGCCACTGAAAGGTTTCAACACAGTCAGACCGGCATCTTGGAAAAATTGGCAGAAGGGAAGGTTGACTGGGAAGAAGGGCCTAGAGTCAGGGACAGCATTTAGGAAACTGTTGGACTAATTCAGGTGAGGAAAAATGAAGCCTCGATCGGGGCCATGGCTAAGACACGAAGAGAAGTCACGTTCAAGACATGTTAGGGAAATAAAATGTGAACTCGCTGATTAGATGTCGGAGATGGTCCCCTGGCTTCTCTCTAGGGTGATGGATGGAGGAGAGTTGGGGCACAGGAAGGGAGAGTGTCTTTTTTTTGAGAGGCAGGTGATGAGTTGAGCAGACAGACTTCCAGGGCCCACGGGGTGGGAGGTAATCCCCCTGCAAGGACCCACTACAAACTGGGACCTGGGACTGGGGAGTGCAGCGCACTCCCACTCTGTCCCTCACCCCAGGGCAGCCTGCACCTTGCTGAGTCCCACAAGGGAGGGGCTCCTTCCAGCCCAAGGCCAGGGCTAGAGAAAGGGCTGGTCTTCTTCGTCCTCTGTGCTCACTCTTGCCCACCCCTCCACCTCCCACAGATCTCTGACTTGCAGCCGGGGAAGAGTTACATGTTCCAAGTTCAGGCTGTGAATTCGGCAGGTCCGGGACAACCATCCATGCCCACCGACCCCATACTCCTGGAAGACAAGCCAGGTAGGGATGGGCAGAGGCGCTAGCCCCATAGGGCCGGGCTGTGCCACCTAGGACAGGTGAAGGTCAGAGGAGGGTTGGGAGGAGCATGTGGATCTATAGCAGGAGGGGACCCCCTCCCGCTGCCCCCCCACCACACATCACCCAGCTCTGACTTTCCTTCTTGCCCGTTTCTCCCCCATGCCCCACTCCCATTTCTTTCTCTGGGATCCCAGGATATGAGCACTTCTTTCTCCCTTCTTTCATACGCTGTACTCATAAATTTACACAACTCTTCCTCCATATTTAAAATAATACCCAGCTGCATTCCAGATGCCCCATGAGGCTTTGTCTCTCTTGCAGCTCCTGAGGCCCTCTCCTACCGCACACACCAGGTGCTGAGCTAGATCCTCAGAGGGCCCGGCCCTCCCCACAGGCCCCTGCTCGAGGGATCATCGCCCCCACCCTAGAACCAATTTTGTTGTAGCTCTGAATTTGAGTGATCTAGTCACACGGCTCGTCCATGACGGAAGCACTCAACTCTGCAAACTACAAAGCACATTCTCTTTCCATTCTTTTACTTATTCACTCATTCAACAAATCTTGGGGGACACCCACATTGTACTGGGGACCCAGCAGTGACGATAAAGCAAGGCGCCTGCTCGAGCATGGGGGAAGGGCACGATGGACAGGGCACAGAAATAATGACGTGAAGGTGATGATCTAAGAGGCTAGTAAGTGCTATAAAGGAAATGAAAAGGGTGGTATGGCGGGGTGGGGCTTACTTTAGCCAGAGCAGTCAGGGAGGGCATCCCTAAGGAGGTGTGACATTTGAGTTGAGAAGAAGCTGATCACAAGGCCTTGGAGGCCACGGCAAGGGGACCGGGATTAGTATTTTATTCAAGCGCCGTGGGCAGCCATGGAAGGTGTATGACCTGGTTTGTTACTTCTAAATATCCCCTGGCCCCCGCCCTTGAATCCTGCCCTCAGATGCCCGAGAGATCAAGGTTGGTGTGGATGAAGAAGGCCTTATCTACTTGGCTTTTGAAGCTCCCGAGGCCCCTGACTCAGCAGAGTTTCAGTGGTCCAAGGACTACAAGGGCCCGCCAGACCCCCAGAGGGTCAAGATCGAGGAGAAGGCTAACAAGTAAGTGAGGGGGAAGGGGGTGGTCTAACTGGTCCTCAGGTGAGTCTGTAGAAGCTCATGGGTGAGACCACCTGGACTCACGGATAACGGGCCTGCCAGGGGCTGCCTGGTCCCTCACCAAGGATGCCACGTACCACCCTAGAGAGCAATGAGGGGACAGTGAATTTAAGGGCAGAAAGGACAACATTCACTAGCGATTCTCCTTCTGCAAGGAATGCTGTGTGCCTTTGCACCTGTGTTTCCAGGGAAACACGAAGCCCTTGGTCTCTAGCCTAAACACTTGGAGACTTGCTCCTGCAAGTTGTCTGGGCTCATCACTCTCATCCGTAAAAGGAGGAGCCTGGGACCAGATGTCAGATGCCCCGTGTCTCACTCCCCCAACCTCAGCAGCTCTGGCTTCAGCCCCGTCCAGACAATGACTGGAGCCCTGACGGGATAGGGGGAGAGACTGGGCAGTGCAGCCAGTTAGAAGAGAGCCTGGCCCAGAGGGCCACTGAAGGGGCCAAGCCAGAGCTGCCCTGGGTAGGGCTCCCCACGGGGATGCAAGGAGGCAACCATCTCTGCTGCCTAGCATGGCCGGAGCTGTGGCTGGGGTGCAGGGCCCCCGGCTCCCAGGCCTCCAGTGCACAAGGCACCTCACTGAGGCTCTACTCTCCTCTGTCTGCCAGATCCAAGGTCATCCTGAAAGACCCTGGCCTTGAGGACTTGGGCACCTACTCCGTCATGGTCACCGATGCTGATGAAGACATCTCGGCCAGCCACACACTGACGGAGGAAGGTAATGCCTCTGTTCTACTATCACCTCCCCAGAGAGGCCTCGATCAAGAGTCCCAGACGCAAATGGCCCCAGAGGCTGGCGAGAATCAACAAAAATTAATAAAGCAGTGATTTCCAGAGAAGTAGGCCCTCATCCACCCATTCAGCCAGCCAGGCAGTTAATCAGGATTCATTGAGCACTACCTAAGCCAGATACTGTCCTAGGCACTGGGCATTACACTGGGAGGGCAATAGTCAAAAATCCCTGCTTGGTGGAGTTCACGTCCTTCGGGTCTCTCCTTCCTTTTTCTACTTCTGATAAACGCAAGGGTACCAGGATCCTTTCCCCTTCTTTTGGAGCCCCAGAAATACAACAGTGCAGTGTCAGGATAAATTGCAGATGGCAGCTGGTCTGAGCGGTGAGGATGACAACAGGGAGCAGTGCGGACTGTGGCAAACCAGAGAGTAGATGCTGCGACTCGAGGGTCATCCACGTTTGATGATTTATGCAGAACTGAAACCAGTGCTGAGGACTGATGAAACTCACCCTCTGCTGTCTCCAGAGTCACTGGGGGACCGCCCAGGGCCTTCCCTGCTGATTGCTTAGGAGACCCTCTGACTTTGTGAAGAAGCAGAAGCCGGACAGGCTTGGGGTCCAATTCCAGTCCCATTGTTCTCTGGCTCTCTTATGCTGAGCAAGTTACGTCATCTCTCTGGACATCAGTTTGCTCATCCGCAAGGGGAGATCATAAACCCCGGGGTTTTGTTACTCAGCTACAATGTTCTAGGCACACCAAAGCCATCCACACACAGGATATGTTTTGGGTTTTGTTTTATTTTGTTTTTACTTGCCACAAGTCCAGACTCATAATAAGGACGCTGGGGCTTATAAGGGAAAATGAAGTATGGGCTCTACCCCTGCCAATTCTTCTATCAACACATATTTTTTTAAAGATTTTATTTATTTACTTGACACAGAGAGAGAGAGAGACACAGCGAGAGAGGGAACACAAGCAGGGGGAGTGGGAGAGGGAGGAGGAGTCTTCCTGGCAAGCAAGGAGCCCGATGCTGCGGCTCAATCCCAGTTCTGTGGGATCATGACCTGAGCCAAAAGCAGACGCTTAATGGCTGAGCCCCCATCAACACATATTTATCGAGCACCTATTATGTGCCATGTGCAGACACTCCTGGAGGTCCAGAGCTCAGCTTAGCAGAAGACACAAATCTACAAACCTAACCCACAGAGGCAGTAAGCGAAGAGACAGTACGCCACTGAGCTGCTCTAGAGACTTGGAGACTGAAGTGCTCAGGGCGGGGGCCAGACCCTCCAAGATGGGACAGCAGAGTAGGGTGGGTGAGCGCTGGGGCTCAGGAACAGTGAGCCTGGAGTGGGGGGAGGCCGTGGACAATAGTGCTTGCCCCACAGCGTTGTGTGAGGACAAGTGAGATAATGTGGGGCCTGGCTCTGGATGGACACTTCTCAGAGGAGGTGGCCCTTGATCTCAGGGTGTCCCACAGCAGCACCCCCCATCCCTGTCAGTGTCCCGGGGCCAAACCCCACAGCGCTCACCATCACCCCCTGTGTAGCTAGTGACTCTGGGTTGAGGCGGCGAGAGTCTCTTGGGATGGCCCGCATAGACCCCACTGCCCAGGCATTTCATTCTCTGTGTGTTTTTTTTTTCCCCCTTTTTCCTTCCTGTCCCAGAATTGGGCAAGCTGAAGAAGTTGAGCCATGAGATCAGAAACCCAAGTAAGCTGGGCCCACTGGGGTGTCCGGAGCAGAGCTGAATGGGGCGGAGAGCCAGAACCTAACTAAGGGGGCAGAGGACGGGAGAGTCATGGGGCTGGAGGGTCAGGGGCCCAGGGAGTCAGCCGTCCCTGAGAGGGAAAGGGGTGGCCCGCAGGGCGGGGACGGGGATTCGTCTCCTTATAATCATTATCACTGGCCCCTTAGTAGTTCAGATTTGGGATTATTTAAAACCTCTACTTCCCCGTTCTTCTTGTGCAAAATAGCTCTTGATCTTCTTGCTTTACCTAACTTCTCTAAATTCAAACCAGTTCATTATAAATCAGTGCAACATGAGTGAGTGGCACGGCCTTCAGCGCTTTGCCCTTTAAATGCCCAGGGTGTGCTCAAGGTGGGGCTGGTTGGGAGTGCCCCCACCGACCCCCTCGGTGTCCTCTGCCTCCCAGCGATCAAGCTCATCTCGGGCTGGAACGTCGATATCCTTGAACAAGGAGAGGTGCGGCTGTGGCTGGAAGTAGAAAAATTATCTCCAGCCGCTGAGCTGCATCTAATTTTCAATGAGAAGGAGATCTTCAGCTCTCCGGTAACTCTGGGTTCAGACTGCTTCTGGGAGGTACCGCTGCGCAGGACGTGGCCTCTAGGGGCGGTGGTTCGCCACGGCCCGGCACCGCCCCCTAGTGGACATTTCAGAAACAGCCACATGCTTTGGCTGTCCTAGGGATGGCGTGAGGGTTGGGGGGACACCTGGCTTTTAGTGTGGGGGAGGCTCCTGGCTAGCTGCCCGCCAATACAAGGGACTCTCCCACAGATAAAGAATCCCCATGCCCCACCCACACACACAACTTTTGAATGTCCTACCAGACATTCTTAAGATTAAAAACCTACATTCATGCTCATAATTATCCAAGCCTAGACCCTAACCTGGTGATATAGATACAAAGGACTTCTGCATAGTTTGCTGGTTTTTTAAAGATTTTATTTCTATTTATTTGAGAGAGAGAGAGAGAGAACACAATCAGTGGGAGGGGGCAGAGAGAGAGAGAGAAGAAGACTCCCCGCTGAGCAGGGAGCCCAATGCCGGGGGGTCGATTCCAGGACCCTGAGATCATAACCCGAGCCAAAAGTAGACGCACCACTGACTGAGCCACCCAGGTGCTTCTGAACAGTTTTAATATACACCGAACAGAGACTTTTTCCTATAAGCCGCTTTACTTATGCTCTTTCATTCATTTTTCCTCTACTTCTCGTACAAATAGCTTTTGATCTTTTTGCTTTACTTAACTTCCCTTAAATTCAAACCAGTTCATTATAAAGCAGTGCACATGAGTGAGATTATATCTGACCTGCTACTATTGAAATACATTTTATTTGGCTTTTATTTCTTCTTCATATGACAGTTGTGGTATTACATTGCTTTCCTGGGCAGGGGGAATCATGTGTATAGGTTGTATTAGACTGAGCCATGAACTGCCTATAATCAATCGTGTTTTTACGAACATGGCAATTTCAATTTCAGGAGAGATTCAATCATGACATCTGGTTATTTGCACATTCCATCTCTGGGTGGCAAAGTTACCATCAGAGGATATGCGCTAAAGAGAGGGGCACTGGTTACTCCTACCCACCTCCTGTGGGCTGTGTGCTCTTCACCTCTTTGTGCCTCAGTTTCTGTATCTGTACAATGATAGTGGGTTGTCCCAGAATCAGAAGAAGCAAATGAGAAAACTAATCCAAAATTTCTGGCACATGGTAGAGGATGTGTGACCAAGTCTGTGGTCTGCCATGGACAGCATGGGGACTTTTGGTCTTCCCTACAGAAGAATAAAATAAATCTGGCTGCCTCCCTCAAATCATACATACAAATAAATCCAGAGGGAATGCAATCCTAAATGTGGAAAATAAAATATCTAAAAACTGTTAGAACACAACAAAATGTAAGTGAGTGTTAATTCTTGGGAGCAAGTTCACAGGCATTTTTCATATTATCCTTCATAGGTTTTCAGGGATTTGTAGAAAGAAGTAGAGAATGTGGCACTGTGAGGGGCAGGGGTTTACTATTAATTGCAATTAATTCAAGCACCCAAGACTCTTTACTGTGCCTGCTGGGCCTCACGGGTATTCCCAGGACCCTTGCCCCGGCCTCAGAAGGCTTGTCACTCCGCACACACCACCACCGCCCCCCCAAGTCCAAGTACACTCTGATTTGTGTCCCACAGCACAAATCCCCTGGGACAGGAAAAGGGCAAAAAAAATTCTCCGGGTTTATTCTCCCCAGAACCGCAAAATCAATTTTGTCCGAGAGAAGGGACTGGTGGAAGTGATCATCCAGAACCTGTCAGAGGATGACAAAGGGTCGTACACCGCCCAGCTCCAGGATGGAAAAGCCAAAAACCAGATCACGCTAGCGCTGGTGGATGACGGTCAGCCACGCCCACTCCCCAACCCCCACATGCCAGACCTCAGCCCTCCGCTCTCTGGCCTGGGGCCTTCTGTCCCTCCCCCTGCCCCTCTCCGGACCTGTGCGCCTCCCACTCAGGCCAGTTCGCCCCTCTGTGTTCACAGATTTTGACAAACTTCTGAGGAAAGCAGAGGCTAAGAGAAGAGACTGGAAGAGAAAACAGGGTAAGAAGCACTGGGCGGGGGAGTTCAAAAGAGGCCAGTGTTCCGTGCTGGGGACCTGCTAGGTGCTGGACAGGCGGGCTAATCCATCCCTCAGCTCCGCTGGGTCCCAGAGGGAGGGCCACTGCAATGCAATCCAGTTCTGTCCCCGTGCAAGAACAAAACAGAGAGCGACACCCCCGAGCGTCGATCCAACCCTGAGAGTAACACCTCCTTAAATGTCGCGCCCTACGCACCCCCCTTGCGTCGCCGCAGTCCCTGCCACGGTGGGGGCCGAGTCTGAGGGGCCTATAATCACTAGCGGCTCCCCACCCCACCGCTGGCTGCCCCCCCACCTGGCCACCAGGTGGCGCCCTGACGGTGGGCGTGTTTGTTCTGCGCTCCCAGGTCCGCATTTCGTGGAGCCCTTGCAGTGGAAGGTCACGGAGGACTGCCAAGTGCTGCTGACCTGCAAGGCAAATCCCCGCCCCCGCCTCCAGCCCCGCCCCCTGGCCCTGCGCTTGTGGCTCGTCCCGGTGGCTGTCCTAGCCCACTTTCCCGAATTCCTGTGCTTGGCTGACCCGGAGGAGAAGTAGCCCCAGGGAGACCACATTTAACTGGAAAACAAAACTTACCCCCACCCCACCCCTCGCAAGAGCCCACGGAGCCGAATTAGTGTGGTTTGGATCAGCCTCCAGCCAGATCTCCCGGCTGCTCCAGCAAGGCGTTCTGTGGGGCATGGGCATCTGGGAACAAGTGAGGGGTCTATAGATTGAGGGGGATTCCCTGATGTTTATTAGTAGCCTTGCCAGACCCTGTGCTCGGGATTCATTCGCCTCAGGATCGTCTGTGAGATGGGCATGGATCAGAAAACAAGTATAGAAAGAGCTCAAGGCCACACCCAAGCGGGAAAAGTCTAGAGCACGGTTTTAATGCGATCTGACTCTAAAGCTGGGGCTCCTCAGCACCCTGCAGCCTCTACAGATGACTGGGGAAGGGCAGGAAGGGCAGGGGAGAGTGCCCTCCCGGAATCCTATCCATTCAGTGAAAAGCAAAGCACCTGCTAGTCCCCAGGCACTCCCCACAGCCCTCGGCATACAAAGATGAAGAAGTGGGGTCTCCTTGGGCCTCTCGGAGCCCAGGGGTCTGAGGCAGGATTCTTAGAAAACAGCATGCCTCCTGCTGTGATGCAGGCACCTGCAAGAAATCAGTTAATCATGATGGAGGCACTCTGGGGTGCTTCAAGGAAGGCCTCTTGGAGGAGGTGACATCTTACTTGCTTCCTTAAGATGCATAGGGACTTACAAGGACAAATGGAGTAGGGAAGAGAGCAAAAGGCGGAGGGAACACCATTAGTGAAAATCCAGAATGCGGAACCAGCAGAGGAAGGAATAGCGGAGATCTAGGAAGGAATTAGCTAAGGATGATGCCAGGGGTGGGGG
>ML099143.1:10881-22429 GCA_003697995.1 Taxidea taxus jeffersonii
GGGGGGGGGGGGGTGGAGAGCTGATGAGTTTTTACTTAAAAATGTGAGAAAATGTGAGGGAGTCTCTTCATTCCCCACCCCCCTCAGGCGACCAACACCAAGAAGGAAACCCGCTTCCAGTGGTTCTTCCAGAAGAGAGAGACACCGGACGGTCAGTACGACCCAGAGACTGGAGTGGGAACTCTGTGCATCGAGGAGGTAAAAAAGTACAGATCCCGCTTCAGGGCTCACACCCCCCTGGCAGCGCCCAGGGCACCGGACACAGAGTCAGGAGCAGGGCCAGGGAGAGGCAAGTGAGGCGCTCACCTTGAGCACAAAATGTAAGGGGGTTTCTGAAAACTCAGTAATCAAGTTAATATTTCAGGTGGTATTTTTTAATCGAAATTAATGCAAAAAAAAAAAAAAAGAAAAAAGCCCATGGAGGAAGAAATAGCAAAATTTCAAATAAAGTCAGAAACAGTAGTACTGATTTTTCTTTCATTTGGATTCCATTTCTGGGCCTGCCACTGTGTGGCCTGGGGCTGGTCACTGTTCTTCTGTGACCTCGGTTTTCATCTATAACATGAATAGGTCAGAAGGGATGCAGTCTCTCAAAGATTTGTTCCTACCTTAGTCAACAGTCTGGGATTCGGGACAGGAAGGCTCTCTCTGTGGGGCCCGACTGGGCAGAGCAAAGCAGGGCTAGAGGCCCATTCTCCAGCCCACAACCTCCTCCTGGCCTCCAGAGAAGGGTGGCCTGGTTACAGTAGAAGCACAAGGCTTGTTCTCAAACATTCAATGCTTTTCTGCCCCACTGCTGATTTCTGTGGCCTCACGGGGTGTCCAGGAAGACTGGAACACATGCAGGTTTGCTGACTAGGAAGGAAATAATGATTTCAGGGTCTTTCCCCCCAAATCCCAGCCAGGACTTGGCCTTTGTCACCACAGTACAAGCTCCTTGAACAGAGATTATCAACAAGTAGGTGCTTCCTAGCTACTGAGGCTTGTTCTAACAGTCTGTCCAATTGGCACAGAACTTTCTGGCTTCCATGGGTTAACCTCCCTTGATCCCTACAGCAACTACAGCGCATAGCCAGGCAAGGATGACGCCACCATTCTACAGATGAATAAATGGAGGCCCCGAGGGTTTACACACCAAGACACAAGGCTAGAGAGTGGGCTCAGAAGTCACTCCAATTATTCTCCCCCCAGAATTGGCTGGGACTTTGGAACCTTCCCTGGGGAAAGGGTGGGGAGACATAAGAGAGGGCTACTGGGGCTAGCCCTTCTGTCCCCAGGTTAAGAGCTGTCTCTGCCTTGGATTCTGCCTTAAAACACACTATGTAGAGATGGTCAAGGTGGGAGGGCCCCCTGGAGGGGACAGGGAAGCAGAGAGCACTTCCCAAGGCCTGAAGGAGAGGCTTCAAAAGTCCAACCCAAGTTCTTGCTATGCTGAAGGTTAGTTCAGACTTCATTTGGGGATGGCAAGCATGGGCCAGAAAGAAGCCCCGTGTCCTGGGCCAAAGATAACACACTTCCTTTTGGACAAGAGCAGAGGGGGTCCCCGGGTCCCTCCATCCAGGGACCCCCCAGGGAGGAGGCAAGCTCAAGTGACTGCAAGGAGAGCTCATCATAAGCTCTGGTTGCCGCAGCTGCCTGTGACTCCAAATGTGGGGTGTCTGCTTCGGCCCTCAGTTCCCCCTCATCCCCACCCCAAGGCCCAGACAAGACCCAAACCTGGAATCAAAGAGCTCTGGAGCTAGAAGGAGCCTCAGCAATCACCCATTCCAGATGGGTAAAAGAGGAGAAAGGGGGGAATTTTGCCTGAGATCATACAGAGTTAGGAGCAGGCCTGGAGTCCAGGCTGGTTTGTACTCCTTCCAGAACCCATGCTGACACCATGTCATCTCTCATCTTTCTTTCCAGCTGTCCAAAGAGGATAAGGGAATTTATAGAGCAACGGTTTCTGATGACCGAGGGGAGGATGACACGATTCTGGACCTCACAGGGGAAGGTAGGAGTTGGCGAGGTTAGACATGGGCCATGGGGACCTAGAGGATCACGTAGACTCCGAAGATGTGGGGTCAAATTTATGGGATCCACATATCACTTGGAGACAACAGAGAGCCTAAGTGATCTGCCCAAGGCTGCACAGCTGGTCAGTGGCAGGGGCCTGGTCTGTGACACCGACACCCTCATTCTCTGCAGTATACCACAGTGAGCCAAAGTCCAAGTTCACTCCCCCACCCCATGCTGGGCCCCAGACTCCTCTTCAGGCTGGTTGGCCCAGCCTCAAGAAAATTGTCAGGCTGGTCCATTTGTCCTCACTCCATGGTGTGCCCCTGCCCCATCAATCAGGGAGTGCCCCACACCCCCTCCACCCCCAAGCCATGGGAGTCTCCTGCTACACCCCCTGTGCGCTGAGCTCTTCATGGTTCCACCAGCCTTTTTCAGGGACATACCCAACCCAGGCACATCCCTGGGAAGTCCTTACATCAGCTGACCATTCTCTCTGTCTTTCTCCAGCCCTGGATGCCATCTTCACTGAGCTGGGCAGGATTGGTGGTAAGCAAGCCCCACTCCCTGCTTCGCTAGCCCTGTCCTGAGGCAAATAGCTTCCAGGGCCCCTCCAGCCAGCCTGGGCTACCAGGCCTGGGTTTCCTTTCCAACCTCAAGAATCTCTGCCTCCTCACAATGCCACATTCTCCCCCACCACACCCCCAGAACAGGGCTGAGCTGGCTGGCCCCAGAATGCTCTGCCCAAAGAACCTTGGCCTTCTCCCTTGCCTCCCCAGCCCTCTCTGCAACCCCACTGAAGATCCAGGGGACCGAGGAGGGGATCCGTATCTTCAGTAAGGTCAAGTACTTTGACATCCAGTATATGAGAACCACCTGGTTCCACAAGTAAGTTGGCCTTCCCCTGGAGCCCAAGCCAGGCCAGGGGGTAGAGGGAGGGGTAGAACAGGGGCATCTGCCCCAGAGCCCAGTCTCAAGGGGCTGGCAGACACAGGGTCTCCCACTAGTCGTGCTGTCCGCAGAGGGAGTCGGGGATAGGGAACAGCAATTAAAGGTAGAGAAGGGAGGTTCCCCAGAAAAGGTCAAAACCCTGGTAATAAACCATTTTTCCTGAACATCCGTGGCCACAGAAGGATCATTGTCTAAAAGCAGCATCTGGGAACTGGGGGAGGGAAGGAAGACCAGATGGTCAGGGGAGTCAGGGTGCCCCTATGGGTCTTTGCAGCCCTAGGCAACTCAGGCAGCCAGGCTGAGGGGAGAGGCGCAGGCAGAGGGACCTGTGGGGCTGACAACTGACTGAATGCCAGGGCTTGAAGCCAGGATGGATAAGTTATCCACGGAGACTCAGCCAGGAGCTAAGTGACCACAGACAGCTTGAGAGCATTCTTTTCCCAGGGCTGCTTGTCATTTGCATGCCTCAGCCTCGAAGAGCAGACATTACTGCCCCTGCCCTATGGAGAAGGCTAGACTGACTTGGTCAAGTTTGTCAAATGAGTGAGAGCCAAAGCCAAGGGCTCCTTTCCCAACTAGAGTTACTGAGCCTTGTGACCGAGACCAGAGGTGTCACCTCTGTGACCCAACACTGAAGACATGGACCAAGTGTCTCCAGAAATGACGTTTCAGTAAAGAAAGGAGGGAGTTTCTGTGGTTTTTAAGGGCTGGGGAAGGATGATTCTTCAAATAAAAGCTGGAAGAGTTTAAGCTGAGGAGAAGGAAGAGGTGGGGAAGTGACCTCCGAGGGTGGGGGAGGTGGTAGGCACTGGCCCAGGAGCCTGAAGGACGCGTCACAAGTAGACTCAGCACTGGAACATAGCAGATGTGCCACAGATTTGCTGAACGAACAAATGAATGAACCAACGAATGAATGATGGAAGAATGGATGGATGGATGGTTGGCCAGCTCACAGATCTGGAAACAAAACTCCAGGAGAAGAGTTTGGGGCAGGGAGTGCCTGTAGCCCCACCGCCAGCCAGTATGATGAGCTGAGCCAAGCCGCTCATTTCTTTGTCCTCATACCCAGAGAAAAGCGCCTGGAGAGCGGTGACCGGATAAGGGCTGGCACCACCCTGGATGAAATCTGGCTCCACATCCTGGACCCCAAAGACTCAGACAAGGGCAAATACACCCTGGAGATAGCCGCAGGGAAGGACACCCGGCAGCTCTCAACAGATCTCTCAGGACAAGGTGAGCCAGCCACCCGTCTGTCTGCAGAGAAACCTGCTTAGAGAATCCTATGTCTTTGCAGGGAAGGGGACTCCTGTCTCCCCACCCAGTCCAGGCACTGCCCTGAGAGAACACAGGACAGGGAGGGCAGCGGAGGAACAGTCTGCACGAAGCCCTGTTCCTGCAGGTCACAGGGGCTGAGGGGCTGATGCTCCCCTCCCCTCTCCCTCTTTCCTTCTGGCAGCTTTTGACGACGCCTTGGCTGAGCACCAGAGACTGAAGTAAGTGCCCTTTGCATCTCCTGGGTGAATCATAGGCCCCTGAGGGTATGGCAAGAGCTGGGTACAGGACCCCCTCCTGGGAGCCTCAGCCAGCTCCACCTTTCCCTTGTCACCCCCTCACCCCTGCCCGGGGAGGGCCTGATCTTTCACAAATGGAATTCAAGCCTTTTTCCCATTTCTCTTTTTCAGAGCCTTGGCCATCATTGAGAAGAGTAAGTCCCCTCGTATTTCTGGTGTTTCCGTGTCTGGGTTTGGGGCACCTTCCCATGAGTTTACCTCCCAGCAGGCATCTAAAGTCCCATTTCCCCGTGGAGTCTGTGCAGCCGTGGGCGGCGGCAGCCCAAAAGCAGATGATGGATGGATAAGGGGGTCCAAGGATCGGGGCGATGGTGGGTGTGGACTGAGCAGGCTCACGGACAAGGTCAAGGGGCCTGAAAGGCGCGCACAGACAGGAATGAGGCTGGGCGGGCTCTCTGGACGAGGCCTGGGGAAGGGACAGCCTCCGAGCTGAAGCTGGTTCTGACCAGTGGGGACACTGAGGCCTCACCCGGTCTGGGACACAGGCCCAACCCCAAGGGGACCTGGCTCGGCCACTGAGCAACAGGAACGCCACCGCCAAATCCACCTATTTGAGCTTCATCACGTGTCCCCAGCCAGTTCCTCCTTCCCCACTCTTGAGGGCAGGGGCACCTCCCTGTCCCCTCCAGGTACCAGTCATTACCAGGATCACCTCAAGTCCATACCACAAGCGCAGTATGTCCCCCACCTTCTGTTGGGAAAGGCAAGGAAACACGTAATGCAAATTTAAAGATTTCCATCCAAAATGATGAAAAGGGAAAAAAGAAAATATGGCTTAAAAATAAACCCCAGCTCTGTGGAACAGGATTCTGGGATGCAGCTGGCAGGAAATCATTCATCACTGGAGTCTCTCTTTTCCCTTCCAGATCGTGCCAAAGTGGTGAGGGGCCTGCCAGATGTAGCCACCATCATGGAAGACAAGGTAGTGAGCGACTCTAGCCCATGGCCGGGCGGCCCACCCTGTGCTCCCACTGTTCTGTGCCCATCAGAGATCATGGTACAAAGTAGCACCATGGATTCAAGGGTGGAAAGAGCCGGCTCCCCAGAGCCGGGCAGAGTGACCCCACCTTGTTGGTCACAAGGAAACACTGAGCCTGGTGTCAGGCCCGTGGGGGTGCTCACCCCATCTCTCCAGGTGGCCCTGGGCATCACAGACTTCTGTCTGTGAACTTCCATTTCCATTCCCGTAGGAGTTCTACTACATGATCCCTAAAAGCCCCTCTTGACCTGAAAGTATGCAAGCCTAGTGTTCTAGAAAATGATCGCTCATGTCTGTGTGGTGCTTACCTTGTGCCAGACACTGTTCCATATATGTGGACATACTGTAGTGTGTTTAACCATCAGGGCAGCTACGGGAAATAGAATATTAGTACTACCATTAGTCACTCTTTATAGCAGAGCAAAGTGAGACCAGGAGAGGTCAAGAGACTTTCCTAGGGTCACACAGCTTGAAGGGACAGAGCTGAGATTCAGTCTGCCTGTGCTCAGCTCCAGAGCGTGTTGACCGTTACACTGTAGTGCTCTGTGTTAGAGCTTGTTCGAGAATTTCCAAACCCAGTTCATAAATCTTCTTATTAAAGCAATATAGTCTTATTTGCATGGTAAAATCACAATGGCATATATGTGACAAAAAGCAATAAAGCAAAATTCAGGCCAATATGGGACAGATGATTGCTAGGATAATGATGGAACTTCTAACTAGCAAGCATTCCTGTAGAAAACTTGAGGGTGGAGGATGTAGGATTAAAATAAAATGCCTCTCCCTTTAATGTTATCCTTTTATGGGTTATAATAGAACTCACATAATAAATTTATCACCAGGAGCAACTTGTACTGGGAGCAGTCTGGGGGAGTGAAGGTGAATGCCAAGTATGATTATCAGGAGGTGAAACGGAGCATTCCCTTCCTGTCTTTTCTAACAGACCCTGTGCCTGACCTGTGTCATCTCTGGAGACCCCACCCCTGAAATCTCTTGGCTGAAGAATGACCAGCCTGTCACCTTCCTTGACCGCTACCGCATGGAAGTGAGGGGTTCAGAGGTCACCATCACCATCGAAAGGGTCAACAGTGAGGACAGTGGGCGCTACGGTGTCTTTGTCAAGAATAAGTATGGCTCTGAGACGGGGCAGGTCACCATCAGCGTGTTCAAGCACGGGGAGGAGGCCAAGGTGCTGGAGAAGAGAGTGCAGGCTGAGGTTCCACCTGTGGTCTAGTCTGTGTGGACCAGCGGGGTCAACCAGTAGGTCACAGCCTGTCACAGGCCACGGGGGCAGGCAGCAGGGAAGGGGACGGGGTGGGGGGAGTGGAGTGGGCATGCCAAAGCACAGAAGTAAAGACCTTACCGGGGTTCTGGGGGGGGTCTCGGGGTCATGGGATGGGCAAGACTCCACTCCCCATCCAAACTCTGCATGAGCCTTGCCTTTCTCATCTGCTAAAAGGGAATTCCTTCCCCAGGGGGTTATTTCTGAAACACTCTGTATCAACCATATCCAGGGGTTCTTAACAGGAGGCACTTTGCCTTCCGGGGGGACATTTGGCCATGTCCTTATCACAACCGGAGGTATCTGCTGGCATCGCGTAGGTAGAGGCCAAGAACGCTACTAAACCATAGCTTCCCACCATATAGGATTATCAGACCCCATAGGGCAGGGGCGCCGAGGGTGAGGAGCCCTGCTGTAAGCCACTGGATGGCCATACCCTCCTTTAGGAGTCTGTATTTTCAATTCACTTCAGTTTAGCAAACATTGATCTGAGCCCCAGTGTCAGGCTGGGGAGATCAGTGGAAGCAAAAAGATAAATGATATGCAGGCCCAACCCCCAGCAGGAGAGACAGACCTGGGTACAAAAGACTCCAGGACAAGGCAGATGAGGATGACAAAAGGGATCCAAAGAAAGTGCCACTAGTGGTCGGAAGAGGGAGAAAGATGTTCATCCCAGTGGGGGAAGGTGGGCTTTAAAACACCTTCACGGACCTAGCAGAACTGGTGTTGGACACTGATAAATGAGTTCAATTCGGCAGCGGTGTTGGGAGGAGGACATTTCAGGAGGTGGGGAGATGCTGCCTGGCTGGCCCTGGGTGCCAGGCTGGAGAGGTGGACGACCTCAGGACCTCTCCCAGCTTGGGGAACAGATACTGGTGTGACAGATACTGATTGGCCTTGCCCAACGGACCTCAACACAGACCTGGGCATGTTGCGGCCCTCCCATTTCCTTCTTTTTCAAAATAAGATTTGGAGGGAGTGGGGCTTATAAAATTATAAATGTTTGTTGTAATATTTTGGAAAACCCCAAACATTATAAAGGATAAAATAAAAATCCTCAATACTCCCACCACCAGGAGATAACCCCCGCCTCTGGTTTTTGAAATGGCTTCTGACCTCGAGGATGAAATGAATGCCTCCTCTGTCCGCCCCCTCCACATGCGGGCAGCGTGGCGGGTTAACTTACACGCCCCACAGCTCACGTTCCAGGCTACCTGTAGGAGCCAGACCCTCTGTTCAGCAAAGGGTGTGTTTTCCAGATCTGCACAATTTCCTGGCTGGGAATTGTGCAGATCTGGAAAACACACACACACCTAGGGTTGAAGCCACACCTTGCTATGTGCTCTTGGGCAATTCTTTTCCTTTCTCTGGGGCTCATTCCCATCTATAAAACAAGAAGGCTAAAAGACCAGTTTTTGAAGGCCCTTCTAGCTGACCCTAAGAGTTTTATTACCTCCCTGAACCTCACTCTCTTTTGCTTTGCTTGTCTCCTAACTGGTGAAAAAGAAGGCTGTATCCGAGCCCCTGCTCCCACTCTTGTACTTGGGATCTCAGAGAAGACGTGGCCTCTTCCATGAGTCACTGCAAAATGGCAAACATTTCCAAGAGATCAGGAAGCACAGTATCCATGCTCTTCCTGCTAATTACCATACCAGGCTCACGTGCTCATGTACGTACTTCACTGAAACACAAAGCACTGTCGCATCTCCTCCACGAGATCGTCTCCACCCAGGGAGCAGGTAGGCAGAGGTCATGATGGTCACGTGCATACAACACTTCAAAGGTTAGGCAGCATCCTCCTGTGATCAAACGCAACAGCATCATTGAGTTGTTGAGTGCCCAAATGGTAAGTGGCAGAGTCAGGACAAGAACAAGAATCCCCGGGTCCTGGTTCAGAAGATGTTTTGCTCTACCATGCCACCCCAAGCACTGTCCAAACCACTGGCCTTCGGCTTCCCCTTCTTCTCCCCTTCCCTGCCTGTTCCCAATGGCCTCCTGCCCCGCCCCCACCACCCCAGCCTAGGCTATTCTCAGCACCTGCTTGCTGGACCTCTATGCTTCCTCCTTAGCTGCAATTCCCACTCGCTTCTTGTATTCTTCTTGTAATGGTTCATCCTGGGAAACATCTTGGTTGGTCTAGCCTGATCCCCGGTACCTCGCGTGGGACTCAGAGAGGCAGAACCTCGAGTCTCTTATCTGATAGAGCCCATCATCGAACACAGGATCCCAGCATTCCCCAAGAGCCCTCTGTGGGTCTCCCAACATGCTGGACTTCCAGGGAGCCAGGCAGGGTTAGGGGAACAATGGCAGTGGGTTCCCCCCTTTATCTGACCCCCAGGCCACTCGTCCCCTACGGGTACCTGTTACGCCATCTTCTGCATACCAGCCTGGGGAGCAATCCTTGACCTAAAGCATTAAGACCTAAGAATAAACACACAGCACAGGGAGCAAGAATCCTAATGGGAAATGACCAGCCAGTGTAATAATTAACCTCTACCCACTTGGCCTCAGCCACCACACTAGTCAGATGCTTTCAATACCTTAAAATTTCCAAATCACTTCCAGCAACTTGGGTGACGTTTTCATGCCAAAAATACTTTCAGAATAACATTCCCCAGATGTCTCTAGCTAGAGGAAGCCAGATATTTTTTATTTTCAGCATTTGAAAAAAAAAAAAAGTATAAATCTTAAGGCCAGAGGAGTTTCAGCAAAGGAGGGCCCTGGGTTGGGAGCAAAACAAGTTGCAGAGCCTGGAAGGAACATGCCCTCCACTCCTGGGCCTCTTTCAGGTCATGGAGCTGGCCGACTCGCATGTCACTGCTTCCTATGTGAACAGATCTAAAGAAAGAAACACGAGGCCTCTCAAAAGCCTTTTTAGTCCAATTACAGAAATGTTCATGATGAAATGAGTCTCTGGGCTTGCTTTAAAATACTCCAGTTTATTGGGGTTTTTTGGTTTGGGTTTTTTTTTTCTTTTTTTAAAGTAGAATGAGGGAGATAAATGAAAAAGTTAGCAAAATCTTGATGACTCATCAAGCTCGGTGGGTACAGGCAGTTCTACTACCATTCATCTGGAGTCATAGTAAGCTTTTTTTATCCAGATATTTGTCAAGGATATTAGACACAGGCAAGAGAGCCGAGTTCTTGTCTTGCAGGCAATCTAGAACAGTATTATTTTTCGATCGCACTGATTAAAATTAGTGCTAATTTTAGATACACTACAAGAAATCATTATCAAGTAACAGCAGTAGTTAAAAAAAATTGCATACCCATCTGTATGATGTTTCACAAAATTTATTTTCCCATCGCTAGCTTGAATAGTCATCTATTTCGTGGTATTCTTTGAGGAGCATAATTTTTAGAAATTTTTATGAAATCCATTACATCCAAAAAAAATTGTACATCCAAATGACTCATCTACTCTGCATTCATTCAACACAGTCTTTACTGAGCTTGCTGTGTGGAAGGAATATACAAAATTAAAGCTTGGTGCCATCATCGCAGACTTGGCTTTGCTTTATTCTGTGTGCGACTTAATTATGCAACCTTCCTGCATCTCTTCTGGAAAAGGTGGCTGTTGTGAGAATTGGGTAAAGGGAGGTTGGCCAAGGAACTAGCACAGTGCCTGAGTGGGGGCAGGGGTGGGAGGAAGACAGATGAGTCAGTCGGGCTCCCACAGAGTTCAGCACTTGTTTCTGCACATTTGTGACTGATGACAATACAGATGCTTCCAGAGATGGAAGCCCACAACTTTACAAGGAATCTCTAAAGGAATATCTGTTGTACCTTTTTTCAATTATAGAAATTATCAAGGTGGGTTACAGATACATTGGACAACACAGAAAAGAACCAAGAAGAAAAGTACAAATGTTCATAAGCCCACCACCCAGAAATAAGCAAAGTAGAAGACACTGTTTATTAACTAACATAACAAATATTCCTACTCCTTCCCTGCTGCAGCCTCCACTCTGGAAGCTGGGAAGCTAAATATTCCCTTCTCCAGGCTCCCCTGTAGATGGAGACAGCCACAGGACCCAAATCTGGTCAGAGACCTAAGCAGAAATCTGCTGGGGCACCTCAGTAGGCTCTAGAGGTACCTAATAAAAGGGACAGATGCTTCAGGCACCGTGCTACCCCCCTTCTTCCTTCCTGCCTCATATGTGGACATGATGCCTGGAGCTGGGGCAGCCATCTTGTGACCATAAAGAAAACAGTATTTCGAGATGCCATACCTAACATCACCAAGCTGCCAATGGCACTCCCTCAAACCTCTAGACAACTTATCAGAGAAAACTAAACCCCTCTGTATTTAAGGCACCATTAATCAGATTGTCAGTTCCTTAGAGCTGAAAGCTTCCCAACTCACACACCACCTGTTAACATTTTTTGGTTTATTTCCCGCTGATCCTAACAGAGTTGGGAACTCTTATAATTTTATCTTCTGGACTTTTCATATGCCATGAAATCATAAGAATTTGTTCACATTCCCAAAAAGCATTCTAAAACTCTATATTTGTGTTTGTCTATCATGTGATTATGTATCATTTCCATATTCCTTGAAACTATTTCCAATTTTCCTTATTATAAATAAAACTCAGATGGATATCCTTGATATAGATCTTTGCCTACATCTCTGAAAAAATTCAGATAGATTCAAGAAGAGGAATTGCTTGGCCAAAGAGCATGAAGAAAAAATTCAGATAGATTCAAGAAGAGGAATTGCTTGGCCAAAGAGCATGAATTATTAGGTCAAAAACAGACTAGCTGGGG
>ML099144.1:12928-30108 GCA_003697995.1 Taxidea taxus jeffersonii
AAAAAAAATGCAACTTTATTTTTCATATATCAGCTTAATTTCTCATTTGAGCGCTCATTTCTCCAGGAAAGAGGAAAATGGTCCATTCATTTGGAGACCAAAGCACCATGGAAGGAGTGGGGGTTGGAAGCCTCAGGCCTTGACATCTCTACCCCTGGGGATTTGCTGAGTCAGCCTCGTACTGGGTCTTCTGGGCCAATGGCTCCTTGGGGATGGGGAGTCTTTGTGAACAGGTTTAAGTCTTGACTTCTGGAAGCCTCCAAGCAGCCACACCCTCCCTGGGGTCCTGCCACCTCCCTGGATCTTCCAAGGAAGGAGAGCAACATCCCAGGCTGCTTTCACAGACTCAGGCTACCGGGGTTTCTGCTGCCTCCCAGAAAAGCAGGCTCCAGGCTCCTCACTGCAAGACCAGCAACATCACCATTCCCCTGCACAACTGTTATGTAACCTTCTCATTCCTGCCCCAGTCTCCTTAGCCCCTTGGCCCTTACTCTTCCTGCATCTCCCAAATGCTCCCAAAGGCCAAGAGTCCCAAACCAGGAAAGCTCACGTCTTTCTTCAGAGATTCTAAGCCCAAGGGCTAGAGGGGCTCCTCAAGGGAGATGGGGGAAAAGTAAACTCCCAGGAGAACACTAAAATATATTGACTAACATTTCAAAACATAACCTCCAGCCCAAAGTTGACATCTTAAGAATGCTTTCTAACATACCCTTTTTTGAGCTTACCCACCTTGTGGAGTGAATAGGACAGAGAGCTTCAGTGTTATTTCGCAGAAGTCGAAATGGAGGCATTACGTGATTCTCCAGTCTCAGCGTGTTCCCCAACAGGCATATTAAGACCGTCAGTGATTTGATGGACGGGAAGAGATGGGTTGTTAAATATTTCCAGCTTTTCAGGAACTCCCACTGGACCACACCTAATGAGCCAAACTACCATATTAATGAGCAAATCAAATATGACAGGGCCTGAAAGTGCCAGGAACACTCACTTGCTTCAAGATAAGCCAAATATAGTCAGGTAACAAGTGAATGGTCGCGGTCACAGCCAATTACAGAGATGGCAATTTCGTCAGCCATGCTGCCTACAGATTCTAACGGCATTCGATAGTATAATAAGTCTATAATAAATATGCTAAATATTTAAAACAGCAGAGCCTGGGTAGTCCCCTTGGTTGACAGACTCATACATTAAATATCCTGAGCGGAATGTAGTTAAACACACTCACTGAACATAAAGCTCAGCTCACCTTTCACACTGCCAATCTCCGGAGCCCAAGTGACCTGACGTGGGGCCACTTTGGACTTCTGACATTTCCCTGGCTTTCAAAACTGATTAGAAGTAGGTCAAAAGGCCAGGGGACAGTATGGAACAAACCAAGCGGATAGGGTAAATAGGTCAGGGGAGGTGCGGTCAGAATTCAGGTTTACAAAACAGATCCCAAACCTTGTTTCAGAAGAAGGAAAACAACATGCAGAGATCTAAAAACCTATTCAACCCCTTCCCTGCGGGATCTCGAGCAAGATACGTACCTTCTCTAAGCCTCGGTTTCCTCATCTGTCAAATGGGAAGAAAATTACACTTGCCCACAGAGCTGGTGAGAGGATTAAATGAGAGAACACACAGCAAGCGCCTAGCCAGAGCCCTCAGGAAATGCATGCTGTGGTTTTGATGAATCCAAAGATGGTTTGCCAACCCAATAAGCTCTACCTTAAAACATAGTGACTGTTAACCTATGTTTATCTATGTCAACCTACGTTGACCTATGTTTAACCTTTGTTGACCTATGTTTAACCTATGTTAACCTATGTTTATCTATGATGACCTATGTTTATCTTTCTGTGGTGGCCACCAGAATGGGGCTGAGAGACCTCGAAGTGCAGGGAGCATAAGTGACCAAGGGCCCCAGATATCCTTGCTGTCCATGTGCAGAGGCCACACCTCCAGGGCACACTCACACACACACACCCCCAATGACTCAGAGAGCATGGGGGACACTTCTGACAGCTGACTTTGGCTTCAGAACAGCCTGGTGGCCTTGCTGGTTCTTCCTAGGACTGTAGGGCGGCCTGGGATGCCCCCTTCCCGTTCTCCCCTCCCTCTCTCCCTCACTGGGGCTCGGGCTTGCCTCACCGCCTGATGACTTCCCAGGCTAACTTGGCTCCTTCTCTGTTTTCTCTCCCTCAGGCATTTGCCCTGATAAAAATCTTTGCATGTTTAATCATGTCTCACCATCTGCTTCTCAGTGGACCGCACTAACACTTTCCCTCGGTTCTTTGCCAACAATGAGCAACTTAGACTTGTCCTGGGAGGTCTGGACAGTTTATCCAGCAATTCCCCGAGTGCTGTTTCATCATCGCGCCCACCGGGTAGCAGTAGTTGGGAACCAGGAATCACATAAGCCTTTGTTGGCAAGGCTGGCAATTCAGGCAATGGACTGTTCCTAATAGAATCTAATAGATTAATACTACCCTTTATTGAAGAAGAAGAGAAAGCCTCTGACATCCTAAAATACTACGGTTGCCTTTGCCCAGGCTTAAACACACAGACACACACACACACACCACCACCACCACCACCAAAGCTGGGGTGACCCGTGCAAAGATCAGCCTGTACTGCAGATTAACGGAGGCTACTTTGTTTTATGTCAACAAGGCAACTGGCTAGTGTTTTCCTTCATTTTCCACACACATACCCTTCTCTTTTCTCCCTACTCCACCCGGCCTTCCTTTAAAAAGGTAATTCAAACTAGAGGCCTGACGGAAAATCACAGGACTTTCTGATTCTTACCAACCCTTCTCTACAGATGAACAGTAGGGAATTTTGACAGGACACACTGGGGATGGGTCTGAGGGGTCAAGCAATCCGCGGCCCTGAGTCTTCGAAAAATAACTGAAAGCAGAAGAGGCCCCTGGGATCTCTTTCTGAGGCCTGGGATCCAAGATGGGGCCATGCCAAGGCCGGACAAGGAGGACTTGAAGTAAAAGCGGGCAGCTCCCTTTAGAGGCTTATGGTGGAACCCATTCCACCATAAGAGAAGTAATAACACCAGTGGCACAGCAAGTAGACGTGCGTCAGACAAAGGTTTGCCCGTGGTCCGCACACAGACATCCTCGAGTATGGGAGCATCTCGAGCCGCATCTCCAGCGGGTTGCCAGGACCAGCGCCGCCCTCCAGGACTCGCGGATCCGGAAGCGGGCCTTCCGAGCGGCTACGTGACGGGCCGTAGGTGCCACCTCGGACGGTCCTGGGGGCTCAGCCCAGCCCCCCGGGGGGGGGGGGACGGTACCCGTGGGGGGTCCCCGGCCCCCGGCCCCCCACTCCGTCCCAGCCCCGCACGGCGGGCGCGCAGACTCCGGCCGCCCGGGGTCCCACACGCGCGCCCCGCGCCCCCCGCAGGCCCCACCCCGGCGGCCGCAGAGTCCGGGGCGGGCCAGGCCCTCCCTCCGCCCCCCTGGCCGGAGAGCTGGAGCCCCGGGCGGCGCCGCGCCCAGGGGCGGACCCCAAACTTTCCTCCCACTCAAAAGCGGCGGCGCGCTGCGCGGAGCCCGCTCCGCCCTCGCCCTGCCTCCGGCTCCTGCGCCGCTAGACCCGCGCGCCGCGCTGCCCGCCGCCGCCGCCGCCATGGCCAAGCCCTTGACCGACCAGGAGAAGCGGCGGCAGATCAGCATCCGCGGCATCGTGGGCGTGGAGAACGTGGCGGAGCTGAAGAAGAGCTTCAACCGACACCTGCACTTCACGCTGGTCAAGGACCGCAACGTGGCCACCCCCCGCGACTACTTCTTCGCGCTGGCGCACACGGTGCGCGACCACCTGGTGGGGCGCTGGATCCGCACGCAGCAGTACTACTACGAGAAGTGCCCCAAGGTACCGGCCGGGCGGGAGGTGGCCCCGGAGTGGCCCTTCTCGCGGCGCCCTTGCCCGCACCGCGCTCCCCGCGGGGAAGTGCCCCCGGAGTCCCCCTGGACGTGGGGTGGGGGGCGCCCCGGGGACGGCGCTGCACCGCTCCCCCCAGCCCCAGCCGCGCCCAGGGCTCCCGCGGCCGCTGGGGAGCGGGCGCCCGGGCCTCTCTCGTCTGTCCGCTGATTTCCCAAACTTGGGAGCATCCACATCAGCCTTTAATGGGAGGTATAGGGCGCCTCCTGGGTGAAAGCCAGGCACGGTTCTAGGCCGGCCGGCCCCGAGCAAAACCGACGAAAGCCGTGCTTTGGCTAAGTTTAATGTTTAGGGAAGGGAGACAAACACAGACGCCCGTCAAACGGTAATAAGAGCAGGGACTCGGGGGGGGGGGGGGGGGGGGGAAGTGGAGAGGAGTGAGAAGAGTCGAAGGCGAGTGCCTCACTGCCCCTAGATCCTTTGGAGGGGCTAACCTGGAGGATCCGTGGATGACCTGGGTTCTCCCGGGTTTGAGTGAGGTGAAGAGGGAAGAGGTCCCGCCCCACTGTCAGAACTCCGCCCAGTCACTCCCACTAGTTCCGAGGAGTCGGGTGTGGAGCTCCTGCACTTCCTAGTTTCCTGCGGGCATGGAGGCGGAGGGCCAGGCCATGCTCTGACTCTAAGACCTACCCCAGAAGCTGCTGGGGAAGACTGTGCCCTGACAACCCTTATCCACCGCCCAGGGGCTGGGACGAGAGGTTCCTTAGAGAGCTTTTGGGCGCACAGAGGAGCACTATTTCCACCTGGCCTATATGGGAAGGTTGGGGGTTGCGGGGGAGGTTGGGAAGGACCTGGCAGGGAGAAGCATTGACAGGGAGAAGAGAGTGGGGGGTGTGAGTATGTATTGGGAGAGGAAACTGGACAAATTGGCTGGGGGCATACTGAAAAGGGTGAAGGAGGCCGTGGGGAATGCATGTGAACATCTATTAGGAATATTTTTAATATGTCAAAACATGGGGAAAAGAAAAGACTAGTCCAAAGAACCCATGAGCAGAAGAAAGTAAATACTTGTAATAAGAAACTGCAGCTGTTACAAAGCTTTCAAATGCTTCAACACCCTAGAGGTCTAGGCCTCTACCCAAAGGTGGCAGCTGCTAAAATATAATCTTAGAAATCATTTGATGTATACTTATATCTACTGTACTTTTTTTATTTGCATAGAAGGGACTGTACCTCCTATTAAATATAATGTTTTAAGTTTTTATTTTTAAAAAATATTTATTTATTTGACAGAGAGAGACACAGCGAGAGAGGGAACACAAGCAGGGGGAGTGGGAAAGGGAGAAGCAGGCTCCCTGCTGAGCAGAGAGCCTGATATGGGGCTCAATCCCAGGACCTGGGATCATGACCTGAGCAGAAGGTGAGGCTTAAGGACTGAGCCACCCAGGTACCCCTGTTTTAAGTTTTTAAACTGGAGAGTGAGATGATGAGCCATATTTTAGAACCTAGCCCCCCCCAACACACACACACACGCACACACACACACCACATGCACATGCACAAACACACACACACACATATCTCCATAGCCTTTAGCACCATAGAATACACTCACCTTGTGTGTTTCTCCTCCCTTGGCTTATCTGGTACTTTATTGTTCTCCAGTCCTCTGGCTAGCTTTCCATTGGACAGCACTTTCCTGCCTGAGTGCAGGTATAAACCAGATATTCTGATGGGGATAGGCTGGGGATACCACAGTGAACAAGATTCATTCCACACGTTAATAAAATATCTCCGCTGTGGCAGTTGTTCCTCTAAGCAGAGTGGAGACAGTGTGTCCACGCTTTCCTCCCATCTCCCCTGCCCTCCATACAGATGAATCCCAAATCTGGACCTCTGGCCTGGATTCCTTTTCAGACTCCATTCCTGCATTTCTGAGTGCTCAGTGAACATACCTAGACCTCTCCTGTTTCCTCAAACTCAAATCATCATCCTTCTGAATCCTGGCTATCTTCTGTATGTAATTCTAATGACATTGCCATCCTGTCACCCAGACACAAAACTTTGGTCTCACCTTTGATTTCCTTCTGTATCCCCCATTCAGCACTTTGCCAAAGTCCGTTGGTTCCTGTGGGTTCTCTTGAAATTACCCACTCTCCTGCATTCTCCCTTCTCTGCGTTGCAGGCCTAGGCTACTGGTGTATGAAGTAGACCTCTGCGTGATTACCTTGCTTCCCACGAGTGGTAAAGCTGGCAGTGTGTGGCTGGATATGGCTAACTCTTGTGCTTCATTTGGCCAGCAACACACCTTTAAGCAGTTAAATTTTCAATGCCTTCGAGCAGGACACATACACCCAGTTCTTGGCCTAGGACTCGTTGTTTCATGTGAGTCTCATTACACATTTATTTTCTCTGCCTGGCTCCTGAAGGCATTTGGGTATGCAATCCCATCTCATTCTGTGTGCTGTAGTCAGTTAAACTTCTTAAAGCAACACATCTTGCCCTCTGTTCAAATATGGCACCCACTGCCTATCACAGTCATAGAGTTAAGGTGAACCGATCCCTCCTATCCTCCCTCCCATTACCCTCCTGGGCTCACCTTGCTCTCCCACCAAAACGATCTGCTGTCCATGTCCATGCCCTGTACTCCCCACATCTGGGCCTCTGCCCACAATGCACCTGTCACTTGGGATGCCACCCCCCCACCATGTGTCTTCATGCTCAACTCTTGCCTGTCCTGCAAGTTACCGTTTGTTGTCACCTGTTCATAGATCTTCCCAGAAGTATCTGGGTCCTCTGGTTGATGCTAGGACTAAAAATAATATTTTTAAATATTGGTTACTGTTATGTCTTCTTTATAAGCCTCTCAAAAATGTCCACTTTAGGGGCGCCTAGGTGGCTCAGTGGGTTAAGCCTCTGCCTTCGGCTCAGGTCGTGATCCCAGAATCCTGGGATCGAGCCCCGCATCGGGCTCTCTGCTCGGCAGGGAGCCTGCTTCCCCCTCTCTCTCTGCCTGCCTCTCTGCCTACTTGTGATCTCTTTCTCTGTCAAATTAAAAAAAAAAAAAAAGGTGGACAAAAATGTCCACTTTATAGAAAATTTACAGAAAATATCAGTAGTAATAGTAGTACATGCATATAATTTATAAGGTGTATTGGAGATGCTCAAATATTTTGCTACCAGGAATATGTTTTAAGTGTTTAGAGACCACTGACTAAGAGGATCAGTTTTTCAAGGTTTTCAAGTTTTATCCCCAAATGTGAGGTGAGGTTCCCCCCCAAAAAATTACTTAAGGGAAAATAGGAAATCACCTTAAATTCATGTGCTTATGAAGTCTGTCGTGTAATGAGGTGCTTTTTCAATAACTTTATTTTAAGCAACAACATTTTCTAGGAAGATCTTAAAATGTCTGAAGTATATGCTAATTTGGAATCATGAAAAAGGAAGCAAAGAGAGGCCCCTGGATGGCTCAGTCGGTTAAGTGTCCCACTCTTGATTTCTGCTAAGGTCGTGATCTCAGGGTCCTGAGGTCAAGCCTCTCCCCTAACCTTGATGCATGGGGTTCCGTGCTCAGTGGGGTGTCTGCTTGTCCCTCTCCGCACCTCTACCTTTCCCCCTTCCCCCGCTGGTTCTCTCTCTCTCCCTCTCTAAATAAATAAATAAAATCTTTTTAAAAGGGGGGAATCAAAGGAATTTAACACAGTTGTAGTCATCTGGGGGTGTGAACTCACAATTGGAAGTGTTGGATATATATATGTACTAAATTTACAAACAAGCTTATTATAGATCATAAAACATAAAAAACAATATATGGTGGTTTTATTATCAAGATCATGAATACACAGAGAAGAACAGAAAAAAAAACTGCTCTAATGTTATGCAAATGTGGCTTGTGGCTTGACATATTCTTTCCTGTGATGTGGTAGCCTGGTATATGGGCTGTATCCTTGGAGGGGGAGAGGAGTGGGGCCGTACACTTCCCTGGCCCGTTTCTGCCTCAGAAAAAAGATGCCTTTTCCTGACTCAGATAGAAGCAGCTAATAAGCTGATGAGGTCCCTAATGGCAGCATTATAGATATTCAAACACCTTGGATAAAAATAATAGAGATATGCTCTGGAAAGTCATGTGATATTACCCATTAAGATATGGATGTTGACAATCCATGGGAATACTTAGATTTCAATTGTTTCATAAGATGAACATGGGAAAAAGTGAAATTTCTAAGTTGACATTTTCATATAATATTTTTTATTTTTTAATTATTTTTTAAAGATTTTATTTATTTATTTGACAGAGATCATAGGCAGAGAGGCAGGCGGGGGGTTGGGGAGAAGCAGGCTCCCTGCTGAGCAGAGAGCTCCATTCTGGGCTTGATCCCAGGACCCTGAGATCATGACCTGAGCCGAAGGCAGAGGCTTTAACCCACTGAGCCATTCAGGTGCCCCTAATATTTTTTATTTTAAATATATATGTGTAACTAATGTGTTAAATATTAGATAGTTAACTATTAGAATAAGCATTTGTGATATTGAGATATATTCTTTTTATATTTTTTGGGTTGACCAAATACTTTTCTTTTGGGTTCTTCCTATTGGGTAATGAAGGAATCCCTAAAATTTAAAGTGACTTTATATTGATGCATTTCTAGATGTTTGTTTCATGTTTGGCAGAAAAGGGGAAGTGATATGGAAAGTAAGGTATTGTAAAAGGGGATGATGAAGTTACTCACTGATCTTCCTTTTTCTTTTTAATTAGTTAAACTTAGGGGCGCCTGGGTGGCTCAGTGGGTTAAAGCCTCTGCCTTGGGCTCAGATCATGATCCCAGGGTCCTGGGATCCAGCCCTGCTCAGCGGGGAGCCTGCTTCCCTTCCTCTCTCTGCCTGCCTCTCTGCCTACTTGTGATCTCTGTCTAATAAATAAGTAAATAAATAAAATCTTTAATTAGTTAAACTTAGATTGTATTTTGAAAGGTTTTAGGCAACTCAGACCTTGGCACCTTTCACTTTCATCTCAAAAAGTATTTACCTGGCTTTATGTCAAAGGCAAACAGTTGCTAAGTTGTTAGAGAAATTTTCCACTTCATTAAGGACAAACACCAGTAAACCTGAGGTAGTCTTTTGTTATTGCCAGACCACGGCCTTTCTAGAATCATTTTATTCTAAAATAATCAACTGTAATATTACTTGTAGTAATCAGACACACTGGCTATGTTCTAGCCATTGTGTGCATCTCGAAGGAGTTAATCTTTACATTTCCTGGATGAGGTCAGATGATCACAGCCAACCTCACCTGACTCTCATCATATAAATATGTTACAAAATGAGTAATGAGCAGTGACAGTCTGATTTCTCTTTGCCCAAAACATATGCTTAATTCATGAGGCTCGTGAACACACACAAAACAGTGAATCTAATTAGTTGGATGAGTTTGCTTTTCTCTCCCTGGGGATAAAACCTACTTTGCCAAAAGAAGGGTATAAAATGGCTTTTCTCAAAGCCAGTTGTCAGTCTTGCTTGTGTTTAGCCTTTCATCCGTCTTTCGGAGTCTCATTTGAACCTGTCTTGGTCTCGCCTGTTTGTTTCTTATCGGTGACCTTTTGTGTTTGTATGTTGACAAATAGCAATGGCCTTACAGCATTAACCTGACCTCTCTTTGTTTCAGAGGGTTTATTACCTCTCTTTGGAATTTTACATGGGCCGAACATTACAGAATACCATGATTAACCTTGGCCTGCAAAATGCCTGTGACGAGGCCATTTACCAGGTATGTTGTCTCCATATTTCTTTCATTCTCTCCCCTTAAATTTCAAGTTCAATTCAGGAACCTTGGGAATATAACACCAAAAAAAAGTGAAAAATTGCTTCTTAGCTACAGCTATTACAATTAGAAATATAAACTAGTGGAGGTCTCTGGTTCAAGAGAAACAAAGTTAGAGAACTGGTTTTGCCTCATGAGAATTTTCTTCTGCTATCAGTTTTTGACAGCATTCCCCAGAAAATTACATCTTAGGAATTAGCATCTGAACAATCCTTTGGGCTCTTATGTACTTTTGTTTTTTTTAAGAACTTTTTTTTTTAAAGATTTTTATTTATTCATTTGACAGAGAAAGACACCTTGAGAGAGGGAACTCAAGCAGGGGGAGTGAGAGAGGAGAAGCACCTGCCGAGCAGGGAGCCCCATGTGGGGCTCAATCCCAGGACCCTGGGATCATGACCTGAGCCCAAGGCAGATGCTTAACGATTGAGCCACCCAAGTGTCCCTTAAATAACTTTTTTTTTTTTTTTAAGATTTTTATTTATTCATTTGATAGAGATCACAAGTAGGCAGAGAGGCAGAGAGAGACAGAGGAGAAAGCAGGCTGTCCGCAGAGCAGAGAGCCCGATGTGGGGCTCAATCCCACGACCCTGGGATCATGACCCGAGCCGAAGGCAGCGGCTTTAACCCACTGAGCCACCCAGGCGCCCCTAAATAACTTATTTTTAAGTAATCTCTACGTCCAGTGTGGGGCTGGAACTTGCAACCCTGAGATCGAGTCACACACTCCACCAACCGAGCCAGCCAAGTCCCCCTCCTATCTAGTTTTAAAAATGATCAAAATCTGACTGTGATTCATGTATCAAGGCAACATGTATAAATAATAAGTTTTTTAAATTATATTAACATACTTTCTTTATTGATTACTGAGCTGTAAAATACACTTCCTCCTTAAATGAGGAGCTCAGGGTCTTAAACTTAATATGCTAATTTGTTTTTATGGAAAGTATTTAACTGTTCCTCCCCTGAGCTTCAGGGATCTCCCTGCCAAAAAACAAATAGTTCTTAATCCTTTTCATGTGACTGAAAGGAGGAATGTGTATTTGCAAAGACACATTCTAAATGAGAGACCGTCCAGTCCAAACGGCTCCTTGTCCTTGCCATGGGATTGTCTCATGTGGCCAGCCGCTGTCATGAAGGGCTGGTTTCCTTCATGGTGGTTAGGTATTTTCTATGAAGGAATCATTGCAGCTCCCCTCCATGTCCCTGTTCTTTGCCTCCTCTGATAGCATGTGAAAATAAAATACCTCGCCTGGCCTGGCATCTAACCATGTGGGTAAAGTAAACTACGTCAGCCTCCTCGAGGTTTACAGCCTACTGTAGACTTCCATGTTTAGAACTGAAAAGGTCCTAAGTGTTAGCATTAGCCCTGAAGGGTTTCTAGAGCGGCCTCTTCTTTACCTTACTGTTGTTTGTTCACAGCTACTCGATTTACACCGTAGTGTGATACTTATTACTTAAGCTGCTTCCCCATTGTGTTGTTGGCTTGCACAAGGACCCCAGTAAACGCTGGTCACCGGGAAGCACATTTGAAAGCCCCTTCAGAAATAAACAGAGGCAAGGCCGTTTTTGAACTCTCAGGAGGTTTAGTTATCAAGACTTGTGTGAGAAAGTCACCTTTGGTGGAAGGGTGGGGATCCAGGTAGGTGGCTCTAAGGAAACCCTGGCGTCAGCTTCAAACATGGTTCTAACTTATGTGTATGTTTGTAAATGTGTCGGTTATGTTCTCATTTTTAAAATAATGTCTAATTTAATGGCTTGTTTCACTTTCAGATAAGAATACAGTCATTTTCACAACAAACCATTGTTAGCCAAGCATGGGCTAGATTATTATCTAGTCAACATAGGGGAGGTCATTTAATTTCTCTAGCCATCAGTTTCCTCATTGTAAGATGAGCAGCCCAAAGGGGTCTCCAGGACTGCTCAGCCCTGACATGTGACATGAGTCCACACTGGTGCCAACTGGCCTCTGGTTGTGGGAGCCAAACACTTAGGGGCAGGGAGCTGGCTGGCAACCCGTTCCATCCATCGGCAAGGTCATAGATGTCCATTGGCCTCTCATAGTCTCTTTCCCACCTCAGAAAGAAGTAGAGGATTTTCACCTTTGTCCAGCTGGCCCTCAGGGCTGTTTCCCGGGGTGCTTTCTGGTCCCAGGCCTCATGGGCAGTGACTCAGTAACCGATTTGGGGTTAACAACCATTGACCCTACTGAGTAAATATGTTGCGGTCATGAAAAGATGAACTTTACTCCATCCCAGAAGTCTGACCTCATACTCTTTGATAGTTTTCAAAAGCCTTCAGCCCGGTTAGTGTCAGCTTGGTGCTAGACACCTACCACACACAAAATAATAATAATAATTTCAAGAAATAGTAATAGCTAATATTTATTGAGGAATACCTTTTCAGGGTAATTCTAAATGCTTTATTTGTATACACTCATTTAGTTCATAATAGCCCTAAATCAGGCAGATGGTGTTTTCCTCACTTTCTTAAACAAGAGAGGAGAAGCACAGGGAGATTTACATGGCCCAGAGTCAGAGACTAACAGAGCCCGGGATGGCCCTTTGCAGCACACTCTCCTCCCCACGCTGCTGCCAGCCGTCTGGTACGGTTCGCAGTGCGGTCTCCAGCGTCTGCTGGGGGCCTCTGATGTCAGAACACTGTGAGGGACTGACAGAACTGAGTCCCCAGAGGACCCTGGAGGCCCGACCCAGAGACTGAGGAAATGACTCTGCTTCCTGAAGCGGCCTGCATTTGTGCCTGCACCCAATGTTGCTTTCCTTTCGTCTCCAGCTTGGGTTGGATATGGAGGAGCTGGAAGAAATTGAGGAGGACGCCGGGCTTGGCAATGGTGGTCTTGGGAGACTCGCCGGTAAGTGACATCATGAGGGTGTGACGTGCTGTCTGGCTGGTTGATGGCTCTTCACATGCCGGGCGTGACTGTGCTCGGAAGAACCAGACAGGCTCTCTAGGAAGACCGCAAGGTGTGACCTGGCCTACAGGTGTCTTTGTCTTTGAGTTTGCACTGTGGTCTGATCAGTTCTACACAAAGAGCAGAGAAGGGAACTTGAACCAAAGAGACGTTGCTTAAAACCCTTGAAGACATTGCTTAAAACCCCACAGTTAACCAGCTCCTTCCTGTGCTCTTCAGGGTTTCCCAAGTGGCCCCTTTCCTTCACTGCTGTTTGTCCACAGCTGCTCACTTCACGAACCTGTGAAGGGCGACCCGAGTTGGTTCACCATTGCGCTGTTGTCTTGTGCCCTTGACAGTCTGCTTTGTGATTGACTGGTAGGCAATGGTACGCTTATTATATTAGTGGTATGATTTAGTTTGTTAATACCTTTTTTTATATGGATGCAATTTGAGTGCTTTATCCAGGAAATGATTTTTCTGCAAATGTAAAGGAAAACGTTAAAAAGTTAATACCAACTGCATTAAATAAAAATATGATTCCCTGTGACCAAGCCATTCTACTTCCTGATATTTACACTGAAGATACACTCAACACTTGCACAAGGAGGCATGTGAAAAAATTATTATAGTATTATCTGTTAAGGCAAAGTATTAGAAATAACATGATGTCCCTTGATCTAAGAATAGGTAAGTAAGTGTTGGAACATGTCTGCTGCAGAAAAATATGCAGTAAAAGAATAAAAACAATAAAATCAACCTGGATGTACTTCTCTGGCTAGACCTCTAAGGGGAAAGAAAAAAAAGCAAGTGGCATTAAAAGCAACACAATGTGATACTATTATATGTTTTTTAAAAATTAAATATTTTGGGGGCACCTGGGTGGTTCAGTGGGTTAAAGCCTCTGCCTTCGGCTCGGGTCATGATCCCAGGGTCCTGGAATCGACCCTGCATCGGGCTCTCTGCTCAGTGGGGAGCCTGCCTCCTCCTCTCTCTCTGCCTGCTACTCTGCCTAACTTGTGATCTCCATCTGTCAAATAAGTAAAATCTTTAAAAAAATGCATAAAAAATTAAATATTTTCTGTAAGTAAATCCATAGGGAATAAAGTCTGGAATTTGAAATACTAAACTGCTCCCCCTGATCTTCCCTAGAGAGGAGTTTGAAATTGGGGGTGCTCACCCTGTCTGTAATGTTTTAGTGTTTTTTACAATGAGGATATATTACTTGTGAAATTTACTTTTTTAATTTTAATTCTAGTATAATTAACATACAGTGTACTTGTGAAGTTTAAATTAAATAATAAAAATGTACCACCATACATTTCTTTATTGGATTGCACTCTGAAAAATAATCTATTTCTTCTTTTTTGAGTATGATTTTAATATCTCTAAGTTTTACGCACACTTTTGAGTTACTGGAAATTCACTTGTTTGTATTTCATGGTATTTAATCCTTACGTTAGTGGCAGTGTGCATTAACATTGCTATCCATATTAGAGATACTTACTACCTGTAATGTTAGCCGTTGGGCAGTTCATTAGGCTTTCCATGAGGCTGCAGGAAGACCAGCAGAACCAGTGGCATACACATCTAAGAATGACAACCGTCCTGCCTTTCATTTATGTAAAGCCCCAGGCCTATTTGTTGGCTGGGTTAACCCCATTGTGTGCCTGATATTAATGACCTTGCTCCTTCAGTTGGCTGATAAGGTCAAAGAGTGAAGTGGTGAACCAGGCTGAGTGATTCTCATTAAATGGCCTCATCTCTAACTGACTGAAAAGGTTGAGACCCGTTCTGGTCAGGCTCTAAGAATAATTTGATCAGGACCAAGGAAAGACAAATGGCCACAGCTCTGAGAGAGCAGGAACTGGAGCAGAGTCAGGCCACGCGAGCATAGGGACCAGAAGACCACTGTGAGGTTCCAGTAACTTGAAGACATTGGCCATTGGCCTTTGTGGATTCTGTTTTAGAGCCCACCGTGAACCTAACTCAGCCCATTTCTGTGTGATCTGCAAATGTTCTTTTCCATTTTAGATCCTGTTGTGTGTTTCCTCATTCTCTGTATGTTTCTCAGTTCCGATTCCTGAGAAGGACAATCAGCTTGGTATAACCCCTCAGGTAGAATCTGGCCACAACATAGATCCCTGCCTAGCTTTTGTTATTTTTTTTTTTTCGATTTTATCTATTTATTTGAGAGAGAGAGAGATAGTGAGCGAGAGTGAGAGAGAAGGAACAGAGGGAGGAGCAGAACCAGCTGGAGAAGCAGGCTCCCTGCTGAGCAGGGAGCCCGATGAGGGGCTCCATCCCAGGATCCTGAGATCATGACCTGAGCCAAAGGGAAACACTCAGCAGACTGAGCCACCCAGGCACCCCTGCACAGCCTTTGGGTTGGCTGCTGTGGATCGGTGCTTTATCATTAATGCTCTTGGCTACAAGTAACAGAAAATCTAGCAAAAATTGGTTCAGCTGACAAGATGTGTGTTATCACTGACTAAACAAGGACTCCAGAATTCAGGCTGCTCCAAGATGAGTTTATTCAACAGCATGATTCTGTCAGGACTCTGGGTCTTTGTGGTTCTTCTGGCTTTCCTCCCATGGAAAAAAAGGTGGCAGAAGCAAGGAAATCTTTCAGTGCACCTAGCAGACTTCCTGGCACCTCTCATTAGATCATAGGTCATCGCATGCCCATGACAAAACCAATCACTGTGATTGGCTTAAACCAAAGCAAGATTCATTTCCTGGCCCAGCCTCCCTGAAGCACATGGCCCCTTGATACCCGAACAACACTGCAATTCCACTGGCCAGAAAGAGTCTGCCACAGATGTCCAGCTAGTTGGTTAGGTGGGCCCATGTAAATTACACTCTCCTGGGGCCATCTTTTCAAGCAGGGGGCCATAGAGAGAGCTTCCCTTAGAAAGGGCAGTGTGAGGGACAGATACAATAATGGATGTGTCTAAGGCAGGCCAGCTTCCTTCTCTGTTCTCAAATGAGATGCCAACACATACAGAGTATTATTTCTAAATGGCAAGATAGTCAATGCTGTTTGTTTTCTTCGGTATTCATTTTTGTATTTTCTAACTTCTGTATATAATATTTGTTTTATAATTTTAAAATGTTATTTTAAAACAATACCCACCGCACAGCTGTCTCTGTGCTTTAAAATACAAATGTGGGTTTTCAGAGAAAAAATGTTCTGTGGCTACCATATCTTTTAAAGGAAAATGGAATTTGGACTAACCCTGACGATTCTGCCTTTGCCCATGTTCTCTGTGATTCAGCCTGCTTCCTGGATTCCATGGCAACCCTGGGACTTGCAGCCTATGGATATGGCATCCGATATGAATATGGAATCTTCAATCAGAAGATCCGAGATGGATGGCAGGTACGTGAGCCATCTTTCAAAAGTTTGTTATTAAAATACTTCTCCTTCGTAGATGCTGGGTGATTTATAATTTGCAGACATTTAATGTAGAGCTTTTCTAATATGTCTGGCATTTAATTGCCGTCACTAAAATCCATCAATCTTACCCCTTTGGGATGTGAGGGATGTGAGTTCCCTGAGAGCGGAGAGCCTGCCAGTATCATTCAGCTCTGGATCCAGAAGCACCTCACCTAGTCTGACTCCTGAGAATGCTCTGAAAATGCTCGTCACTGACCCCTCTAATGTGGACAACCTGTTATAATAGTAATCAGACCATACAAATAACTCTCAAATGACTCTCAAATGATAACCAGACTGGATTCTTAGGTATTTGTTTCTTTTATCTTTGGGCATTCTTTGAGCTTATGGTCAGCCCTAGTGGGGATAGTCTTTCCTGATGCAAGTGTGATTTAGACTTTCTCTCTCCCTGTCTTTTTCCCCTACACACACCTCATTGACAAAAAGATACTGAATTCGATTTCCAAAAAGTCCACATTCTCTGGGCCCCTCCCACACTTCCGTGAGTCAGTCTGAGACGGCTGAGTGCTCAGGATTGGATGGGGGGGCCTAGGCTGGAGCTAATCGCAGGGGAGAGGAAGGATGAGAATAAGCTGAGTGTCAACACCATTCTCCTTCCCCTCCCTCAATATTCTGACACCCTCCGAGCCAAGGAAGAAGGAACTAAAAGGTTTGAGGTGATGAAAGAATGCGTCAAGGAAAGAGTCTCAGAAGGAGAACACTGAGTACATACCGAAAGACAAACATTTTGAAAGACCAACTTCCAAATTTTGTTAAGGACCAGTGGACCTTAGGTATCCCTAGATAAATTAGAAGGCAGCATTGCATAGAAAAAAACGTGTAGCCCCTAACTGAGATCTATTTTCTAATTTGAGGCCTAATTGCATCTCATTACCCCATGCAGGGTGTCGCTTTGATTAGGTTAGCTGACCTCTTTGACCCTCAGCTTTCCCGTCTGCACAATGGAGACACCAGCTTCACAAAACCATTATGAATATATGTAAAATGTCTGGCACACAGATAGGCACTCAGTAAAACATTAATTTTGCCTAAGAGAGGAGGATGATTTAATAAATAGTGGTATTATATAATATTGATATAGTTATATATTTTATTAATTTTGACAAAATGGGAAATTGTTT
>RCUC01118214.1:0-11893 GCA_003697995.1 Taxidea taxus jeffersonii
CTACCCCTCAGCACTGCTGAGATCTCTGCCAGGAGGGGACACTGCTGACCCAAGATCTGGAAGGAGTGGGGAGAGGAATGGCGTGTGTTCTGGGGTGAATTCCTACGTTGAAGCCTTGACAGCCAGTTCCTCAGAATGTGACTGTATTCATAGGCAGGGCCTTTAAAGAAGTGATTAAGTTAAAATGAAGCCGTTAGGGTGGGCTGGGACGTCTGACCCGTGTCCTTGTAAGAAGAGGAAATTAAACAGAGAGAGACGCTGGGATTATGTGTGCACAGAGGGCGCCATCTGCCAGAGAGCCAGAGAGACCTCAGGGGAAACCGAACCTACCAACACCTGGATTTTGGGCTTCTGGCCTCCAAAACTGGAAGAAGATACATTTTTGTTGTTCAAGTGCCCAGTCTGTGGCATTCTGGGATGGCAGCCCAAGCTGACTAGTATGGAAAGGGAAGGAAGTATCCACAAGGCCATCAAAATTAGAAATAAAGGGAACTGGGGGTGGGGGGAGGAAAAGCTCAGGGAAAGAGAAGGGGCTTGGCTCCTGCCCCCAAGATGGGTCTCACAGGGGCATCCTGCACCTCCAGCCCCTCTGACCTGACGTTATGACTGATGCCACCATCTGCCTCCCTGAAACCTTCCAAATGCCCACTGGAAGGGCACTGAGCATTAAGCCAAACCACCTCTCCTGGAGCCCCCAGGACCATGGAGCATTCTTCCCTTCTCCTTCTCTGCCCCAAGACTGTAAGGAGAAGCCCACAGTCTTTTGTTGCAGCCAACCCACGTCTGACAGAGCCCCAGCTACAACAGGATGCTGGCTGAGCTGGGTGCCAAGTGTCCGTTTAGCCACCAGATGGGAAAGGTGATAAGAGCCTTGCTGGGGGCCTCTGGAGCCCCTCAGGGGATAGCCCACCTCCGTGCCCAGGCAGCCCCATGGGGGTCTTGGTTCCCCTAACTGCTCCCCAACCAGGATAGAAGCACGGGAAGGTTACTTGTTGATGGGTCGTCCAGCAGGGGCGTGTTCTACCTCATAGCCTTCGCGCCGCAAGACATCAAGCACTGTGTTGTTGCCCATGAAATGACCTGCGAGAAGAAAAGTGATCAGAAATACGGCAGTTCCCATGATTACTAAACATACCCCCCAGATCAAAGAAATAACCCAGGCAACCCTCCATCCCTTTTGTCCAGCCCAGGAGAGTTCCAAAGAAGTGTCTGTAGACAGGGAGCGGTAACCAGCATTTCAGAGATGAAGACATAAGAGGATCAGAAAGATGCAGTGAGCTGCCCAGAGTCACACAGTAAGAGAACAGCCTAGATACCAAATCCCAACCTTCTACCTCTGAAGGCACTGTTAACAGTCCTGACCATTCTCCTCATTTATACAAGCCAATCACCTCTAAGACCCAAGCCCCCTTCTGTCCGACACATTAAGATAAATGTACAGTTAAAACCTCCATTTAGCAGAAACCACCATAGCTGGAAACCTCAACTTGAATTTTATTTCACTTTTACTCTTTTAATAAAAAAACAACAAAGATCAAACAGATAAGCTTGTGGTGACATCTTCAAATAAACATTTTAAAGGCCAAAAGTAGATCTGGGGATTAACCTTCTTTCCTTTCAGGTTTTTTGGGGTTTTTTTTAGGTGGCTCCATGCATAGAGCCCAACAAAGGGCTTGAACTCATGACCCTGAGATCAAGACCTGAGCTGAGATCAAGAATCAGATGCTTAACAGACTGTGCCACCCAGGTGCCCCTCCTTTGGTTTTGATGCTCAGAACTGACATGTCCCTCTCTGTGACAGTGTATGGCACTTTAATGTCCTAAATGGCCCATTAAATTGTAGCGGTCTATCATGTGATGGCATAGAACTTTAGAGGGATTGTTATTATCTCCACTTTAAATTGGAAAATAGGTAAAACAGGTTCCAGACTTCACATGCTAAGCAGCAGCAGAGTCTATGCAATTTTGATACCTCAGTATTCAAAAACCAGAGGACTGGGACAGCAAATTAAGGTACATCCATGCTGTAGAAGAGATGACAAGTGGTCTGTAGGTCTCTCCCGTGTCCTGGTCCCACAGAATTAACCTGGATCAGCCTCTGGGACCCTAGGGAGCTTGAGGGCAGGGACTGTGGCAGAAGGTATTGGGCCCTACTCCATTCTTGGGTTCAGTTGTAAGGTCTATGACCCCAGGATTGATGAGAGGCAACTGGCTCAGATGAAAGGGACATTAGCAAGGCCAGATTAACCCTGGTGCAGAAGTGCACACATTATGCCTGGGCACCTGGCTGGCTCAGTCAGTAGAGCTCTGACTCTTAGTTTCGGTTCAGGTCATGATCTCAGGGGAATCTGCTTGTCCCTCTCCCTCCCCTCCAGCCCCCCACCCCGCCTTACTCACCCCCACACATGCACTTATACATACATACATACAAGATTAGGCCTGGACTGGGTGGAAGGGGATATGGCTACTGAGCTTGCAGAGTACTGCCCTGACCTCACTCCCCAGCCATTGCCAAGCCCACACAGCAGGGGGTGATCACAAAAATAAACAGTCACTGAGCATTACAAGGTGCAGTGCTTTACACATCACTGGAAACCCCCCCCACACACGCCAACAATCCTATAAGGTGGGCGTAGTAGTATCCCCATTTTACAGGTGAGAAGAGGCACAGAGAGATGAAGCAGATGGCATCTCAAACCCCAGGGGTCTGGCTCCAGAGTCCACGCTCTCCACCAATCAGGAAGGCAAACAATATTTGTCAAGTCAATGAACTGCCCCCATTACCAATGCTTTCTCATTAGAGAACCGAGCTATTCTGTTTGACTTAATTTTCCTCCTACTCCAAAGGCACGCTCCATTTCTCATCTCTAAATTTTATCTCCAGACCCCCACTGGTGGGTCTAAAACTAAAAGGCCCAGCTTTTAGTTTTGGGTTATCCTCACCTTGCAATTAAAAGTTTGCTAACCACAGATTTTTTAAATTTTAAACCCCTAGTGCTACGTATCAGGAGGAATTCCTGGCGTTCCTCCAGTCAACACAGCCTTCGGAAGGCACGAGAAGAAATGGATTCAGGCGGTGGAGAAAGCAGCCCCAGGGAAAAGAACTTGGCACTAGCAGCTGTCCAGGGCACTCCCGATCCCCAAAAGCCCAGCGGCTGCAAGGCTTCTCCCCAGAGCTGCAGCAGTACAACGAGCTGTACCTGGAGAATGAGGCTAGCCCAAGTCCTGCAGTCTTACCTGAGCCCTCTGTCCAGCACAGTCCCCAACTAGAGGGCCTGCCCCACGATCTGCTCAGATCAACCTGCCCACCAACCTGCTGCCCAGCCTCACACCACAGAGCGAGTCACTGTCATCTCAAAGCATCCGCCTTTCCCCCATTGCCCTACTCTCTACCACTGGACATCAAGAAAGCTTTGGAGACATCAGCTGAGTCTGGCAGGAGTGCAAAGCAAAAGCCCATGCTCAGGGGCTGGCACCTTCCCTCCTGGAGGACCCAGCACAGCCACTGGGACAAAGCCACCAGCTCTGCATCCCAACAGAGAGCCACCATCACACCACCAGACACCATGAGGGCTTCTGGGATCTAACTCTTATAGTGTGCCTGCCGCAGGACCAGAGCCAACAGCTTTACTGATGGGCCAGATGTGGGCACAGTATGACCCGGCACGGTGCACAATCCAAATACAGAATGATTTAGGGAAGAGGAAAACCACTCACCCAGCTCACAGGAACCAGCCACCAAAGGCAAAATTGTTCATTTTTCAATGAACAAAATATAGGAGCCCAACCTCTCATTTTCTCCACAACAGCTTTATTTGAGTATAATTCACATAACATAAAATTCATCTTCTTTTTAAGTTTATTTATTTTAGTAATCTCTACACCCAACGAGGGGCCCGAACACATGACCTGGAGATCAAGAGTCGTACGCTCTTCCAACTAAGCCAGCCAGGTGCCCCTAAAATACATCCTTTTAAAGTGTGCAATTCAGAGATTTTTGAAATATTCATAAAGTTGTGCAAACATCACCACCATCTAATTTTAAAACATTTCATCAGCTGAAATTTTGATAACAATTACACTGAATGTATAGATCAATTTGGGGGAATACTGTCATTTTAACAGTATTTATCAAGTCTTCCAATTCATGACCATGAGATGTCTTTCCATTTACTTAGGTCTTCTTTAATTCCTTTTAATTATATTTTTAGTTTTCATTATACATCATGCATGTCACTTGTTAGATTTAGTAGTAAGCATTTTTTTATGCTTTTAAATGGAACTGGCTTCAGAAAAGCCGTAAGAGACTCTTAGTCACAGGAAACAAACTGAGGGTTGCTGGAAAGGAGGTGGGTGGAGGGAAGGGGTAACTGGGTGACGGACATTAAGGAGGGCACATGATGTAACGAGCACTGGGTGTTATATAAGACTGATGATCACTGAACTCTACCTCTGAAACTAATAACACACTGTATGTGTGCTTTAAATTAGTTGGATTTACATTTAAAATAAATAAATGGCACTGGTTTCTTAGCTGCATTTTCAAAATTTCATTGCTAGAGTATAGAAACATGACTGATTTTTGTATATTAATCTTGTATCCTGCCTCCTTATATCCTTGGTTATTAGTGCTTACAGTTTTTTGATGGATTACCTAGCATTTTCTATACACAAGACCACTGCACCTGAGAAAAAATATAGTTTCACTTCCTTCTTTCCAATTTAAATGTTTTTTATTCCTTTTCCATGTCTAATTTTATACTGTTGAAGAGACACAGTGAGAGCAGCCATCCTTGTCTTACTTCTGACCTTAGGAGGAAACTGTTCTGGGCTTTCACCATTAAACATTAATGTGGGATTTTTCATACTGACCCTTTCACAGGCTGATGAAGTAAATTCCCTTCTGGCTCAATTCTGAGGAGTGTGTTTATCATGAAAGAATGGTGCACTTTATCAACAGCTTTTTCTACATCTATTGAGAGCATCATGTGATGCTTGGCCTTTAGTCTACTTATATGGGGTTAGCATGTTAACTGATTTTCACATGTTGTAGAAATGGCCCCCGGAAATCTGCACTCTAATCCCCGGAACCTGTGAATGTTATGTTACATGGGAGGAAAAAAAAAAGAAAAAGATTTCGCTGCTGTAATGAAGCAGGATCTTGAGGTCTGGTGATAATTATACCGGACCCCTCCAGACACTCTGGAAGAGCTTCTCTCCAACACTCCATTTTACTCATAAGAAAAACTGAAGGAGGTGACTTGCCCAAGTCTATGAAGTTAGAGGAAGAAATGAAGGGAGAAAGCGGAGGCAAAAGGTCTCTCTGCACCCTACCAGCCTCTGGCACTTCCATCTTTAATTCTGGAGGGGGCAAAGATAGAAAGGGATAGAATTACCAAGAAGAGGAGATAATTATTTCAAAAAGCCCACAGAAGAAAATAATTTTCCCAGTCTGTTTTCCCGTACGCTGTTCGCAGTCGGTAGCAGCGGGATCTGTCTGCCCCGGGCCTTCCAGTGCAGTTGCAGCCCTGCGGGGCGCTCGGGCATCAGCGGAGCCACGCGGCGAGTGAACTACGGCCAAGAAGGTGCCTGCAGATCCGCTGGCCTCCTCCAGACGCTACCCCGGCAGGCAGGCCCCTCGTGGAAGGAGCATCCGAGCCCAGCGTCCCAGCAGAAGTAACCTGCGACTCACCAGCTCCAAAGGCAAAGAAAAAGCCTTTGTCCGGAAACTCTTCCAAGAGCGCCTTCACCCGCTTCCCCATTCTCTCATTCCGCTTGTAGATAAGCTCCTGGCGGAAGTAGCTGTCGATCTCCTGCGCCGTGACGCGCTCCTGGGGCGGCAGCGTGGCGTTAATAAAATGGGGAACCTCCGCCAAGAGAAAGAGAAAAAGAAAAAATTAGGGGCAACAGAGTAACAAACGAAGTTGCTTAATTTGAGCACCAGATCACCCAGCCTAGACGTCAAGCGGCTGTTGGGGGTAAGGAGGAGGGCAGACACACCACTCTTGGGGTCTCCCACCTGCTTTTTCAAACTGGGATATCATTGTCTGTAACCCAGGTGCAAACACAGTAAATGAAGCACTGAAAGAACCCTTGGGCTATTTTAGACAGCGCTTCTCTTCTATTTAAATGAGAGTGCGTGGCACCATGTGTTTGCATAAGGAGACCCTATCTTTGCCTTAGCACATCCCAAGTTTGTACTTGCCGGATTCACACATGCTTTCTTTAGGAAAATACTTTTACATAAATACATAGTTTAGAACCAATAATTATGACTCTACCACCAAACACATGGAACACCTATAGCCATTTGACTGTTTTCTAAATTCCTTACATGTTCATTGTCATTAGGTCTCCAATTCCCATGCCTTCCTCTTGCTTTCTCTCGTGTTCTTGGCCCTCCTGGTAAATATTTCACCTGGCTCCGGCACACATCTTGGCCAGCTGCGGTGTCTGGGCTAACAAGAGGGTGACGTTACCCCAAAACTGTGACAGTCCAGTGGTGCTTGCAGCCCAGTGGCTGTAGATGAGGCGACACACGGGTTCTCTCCCCAACCCACCTGGATCCCCTCCTCCTGGGTGCATGCTCTCTCCTCTACCCAGGGACTTAGCTTCACCATTTGCAAGCTTATAAAACAGGATATAAACCCAGGCTGCTTCTCCCACCTGCAGTAGCCCCTCCAAGGCCTTCTGAACGTCAATTCTGTAGCACAGCCATCAGTTTCCATTTCACCAACGACAGATCCCCTTCAGCTATTTAGTTGAAATGATACTTTTTTTCATTTCCAAATCCAAAGCCTTCATCTATTCCTTTATCATCTTTTCAAAAATCCTGTCATTTATGTGTGATCCTTCTGTCCATTTCTCTATGTCCCTTCTCTTCAGCACAGCACTTCCTTTGTACCGGCCCCACCCCACGGGCAGCCCAGAGTGTGCAGAGCAGCCTCCCACTGCCATCCTACTGTCCCTTCTAAATGTCGAATGTGCCCTCTGACCTGCACCCCTCCACGTGACCAGCCTGGCCCTCCTGGCACCATGGCAGGCACATCCGCAGTACCCCACACCACCGGTGGGGGCGCTGTGAGCAGGCCAGGGATGAAGGAGCCACAGAAAAGGGAAGCAAAAGGCGCCTATCTCTGACGCCCCCACCGGCCTTCACATTTACCCATCTAATTTCCAAATCCCCTGTCCGTATTAGCTTTTCCTGCCATTCCAGATTTTAATGTGTCCTAATTGACCGTGTCTTGTCTCCCCACTTACCCCAACCCACTACAAGTGCCAGTAAGAACTGTCATTACCATAAACTCTACTATTCCTTCTTTAGTGCATTCCTTGTTCTCCCCTTCCCCTTGCTTGCTTTGCCTGGGTTTTACTTCCTCCAGCACTAGATTCTCCAGAAAGCTCATTAAATATTTTGACGCTTGTGGGGCTGATGCTAGGTCCAGCCTCTGTTGTCCCTCTCCCCAGGCTGCCATTCCTTGTTCACCTCTTATATTCACTCACGTTGCCTCACGACAGGGTCCCCAGATCTAACACACCCCAAGCATCGCTCTCGCCCTCCTCCCGCATGAGGACGCTGGTCCTGGGGCTGGAGACAACACATTCCCCATCTCAGAAGCTCAGCTGGCACTTGCCACCGCCATATGGTATTGGTGGGGGGAGGGAAGGAAGCCATGGTTTGTCCCCAGGAAGCTTGTTGATAAAAGAGTAAGAAACATCCCTGTAGGGAGGCTGCACTCTGAGCTTCCTTCCCCCTTGAGAGCCCACAAGTAAAACCTGTCCCGTGTGTCACTCACTACACCAGCTCGGTCATGGACACAATCCAACCCATTCTGCTTACATGCTCCTAGAAGCCACTGCTAAGGTGCAGCTGAAGTTCTGCTCCGTCACTTCCCAGAAGTATTGCCTAAGTCAGCCAGGGGGTTTTCGCCCTCAGATCCCTTCCATGCTCCAGAGGCCACCCCCCCGGCTGCTGGATCCCTCGAAGCTTCATTCTTTGCCTCGATCCGAGAATTAACGCTCATCAGTGCATTCCCAGTAGCATAAAGAATGCCTCTGTTGGCTGCAGCATCTCCTTCAACATCTAAACCTGCCCAATTTTATTTTTGGAGCCCTTTATGACCTCGATCCTTTGCACACAGAAGGTCCAGGTGTCAGTAGGTAATGTCTTTACTCTTGTGCTTAAATGCATGCTGAGCTGGGCAGAGGACAAAGGCCCTCACCTGGGAGCTGTCATGGCTGAAGATGACAGAGCTGAGGTCCCCACAGTTATAGTGTCTGATGAGATCCTCCGTCGTGTAGGGGATCTGAAGGCTGCCTGCTCGAAGACTCTCCTGCTGCAGGAGGGTCTGGTTCAAAGCAAAGATGACCTAAGGGGAGAAAACAGGACACTTTTAAGTTCACCAACACAGCAATCATTAGCTGCCATCTTATTTCTTTTGTCCAAGGTTGGCAATGTCCTCACCTCTGGGTTTGTTGTGCAAGGACATGGACGCTGCTGCTGAAAAAGGGAACACACATCCCTGGGCAATGTCCAAAGTAAAGGAGCACAGTCCTACCCAAGTTGGCCCCTTGTGGGTCACACAGAAGGAAGTATCTTTTTTTTTTTTTTTTAAGATTTTATTTATTTATTTGTCAGAGAGAGAGGGAGAGAGAGCGAACGAGCACAGGCAGACAGAGAGGCAGGTAGAGGGAGAAGCAGACTCCCTGCCGAGCAAGGAGCCCGATGCGGGACTCGATCCCAGGACGCTGGGATCATGACCTGAGCTGAAAGCAGCTGCTTAACCAACTGAGCCACCCAGGCATCCCCAGAAGGAAGTATCTTAAAACGAACACAGACCACCAGAAGCTATCCCATGAGAGTCCCCAGGAGATGACGAGACCAGAGAATGGCTTGCGATGAATGTCTGAAGAAGCTGGGAAGGAAAGACAGGGGGCAGCTGGGCACACAGACAGGCACATACTGATGACCGCTTCACTTACACAAAGGACTGGACAGGAACCTATACCAACATCCATGAGTCTGTTCTAACCACCAATGGGGTGTCTGCCACCTAACGGGTTCACTGGTGGGACATTAATAGAAGGTACGGTTAATAGAAGTTATAGAGAAGGAGGAAACGAGGGCTAAACAAAACCGAACAGTTTTATCCGTATGGATTTCTCAGAGGCTCTGATACCCACTAATGTGAGCTGTGGGTTCTTCCAAAGGGAGCATTTCCCAGGCTTCCCAAGTTTATCTGGGCTACACATCACAACAGAAGGGTTCACTAGCACATCCTTTGGGAAAATCCAGCCTCGAGGAATTTGACAAAACTGGATTCTCCGTGGCACTAGAGAGCTGGGACAGAGGGGGGGGGGTGGGATTCTGGCACCATGTGGGACTGGGGCTCCTGACCATAGTGAAGATGCCATGACACACTCTCTCTCTTGCCCTTCCCAGGTGTGGACGCAGACATAACACCTTCCACAGCTGCCCTTCCATGTGCTGCCCCAGTAATTGGTGTACAGACACCGCCTAGCTGGAATATTCCCTCCCCATTTGCTGACAGAGAGGCGGGGTCCACCTGAGCACTCCGTGAGGTCTTCAGCAGGAAGTTTTTGGTTCTCTGGAGACAACATATTACCTGTCTCAAGTCAGCAGATGACCCTGCACGGCCCCAACCCCCTGACTTCCTCCTGTCACACATCTTCCTCATTCTGAGGGCAAAGAGGCAGGCGGCCTCGGTGACTTGCTTCCCATAGGCCACACTGGCCCACGCCTGCTGTACACCCTCCTCCAGTGGCCCGGTCTCCCTTGGTTATGCTATTGGCCCTGTCCTGAAGCTTGAACCCAAGGCAGTGGGGGCAGGTCCCTCTGTAAAATCCCCTCCTCTCCTCTCAAAATGTCCTCCTCCTCTCTGTTGGGAGCAGATCTTCTGGGCTAGGCTGTGTCCCCACCCCTCTCTGATGACATGAGCTGACAGACAGACACACCCAGGTGCATGTTCACAAATTATTATCTAAGTGAGGAAACTTGGCCTTCCACAAAGATGAGCCTCTGGGTTCTAAAGCCACATGGTTGGGACCTCTCCATTACCACTGGGAACAGCTAAGTGACTTCTCTGGATTAGCTGGAGGAACAAATCTTTGGAGAGGAGGGGAAGGGGCAGAATGAAGCCCCTTTCAGGTCTGTGGGGCCCAGGCCATGGGGTACCAAGTTGTGCTTGGCTCACAAACACATGCTAATGGAGCCTGCCCTCTCCTAAAGGCATTCAGGACAAGCCCAGGTGTCCCTGGCTGGCAGACCTTCCTCCAAGAGTTCCCATTGACTTTGAAATGCTTTTCTGAAGGCGTTCTTGGTATTTAGAAAAGACAGAGCCACCTATCCCACTGGACAGGCCAATCTGCCAAATGGAGAAGTCTGTGTGGCCTGCCAGGCAGGTTAAACCAGGCCTTTGTTTATTCAGTCCCTTTTCGAGGTGGTCAAATGTCATTTACCCAAAAGACATTTCACCTGTTCGGAACAGAATTCCAAAGCCTCCCTGGGACATTAATCTTTGCTTCTTACATTTACTTTTGATAATCAAGCTCCATGCAACCATGGGCAGGGCCCTGAGGCCCCTTCTGGAGGGGCCTTCTTTGGGGCAAACCAGGTGAGGGCCTTCTCTGTCAGCCTCCGCAGCTATAGGAGGTAACTCCCCCCAGGTCCTCTGAAGGAAGTCTCAAGGCCCCGGAGCAGGAGTTAGGAAACACAAGACAGAGCCATAGAAACAATACACAGCTCCAAACTCAGCCAACTGACACCATGGAGGTCCAGACTCAGTTTCCTCAGAGACCTACTGTGGCACCTCAAAAGGCCCCACAGTCTGACAAGCTTCATGACTGTGGGTCATTCTGAGGCAATTCACTCTCCTTGCTGTGCTTAGTGAAGTCTGAGCCCGTCTGAGAAATCTGAGCTGTCAGGATGTGACTCACAGATTAGCAAACTCCTCACAAACAACTGTGTCCTGTTACGTTGAGCTCAGAGGCCTCTCCTAGAAGGTTTGTCACTGATCTAGCCTCCCAGCATCAGAGGATCCTAGGCAGCCTGTCCAGCTGAGAGCCGAGGCAGGCAACCAGGAAGGGAAGGCAGGGCAAAGTAGCAAGCACAGGGTCCTGGTGGGGTGGGCCCGGCTGTGCATGCTGCCCCCTCACTTCATCCCTAATCAACTCCCACCTCCCACCCCTCCTCCTCTCTAGCCCATCAATCCCTTTCTTTGGAGACTCTGCTAACAGTTTCTCACTTGGTGTCTTACTTTCCTGGGGTTGCCATAACAAAGGACCACAGCCTGAAAGGCTTAAGCAACGAAAATGTATTGTCGCACAGTTCTGGCGGCCAGAAGTCCAAAATCAAGGGGCTGGCAGGGCCATGCTCCCTCTGAGGACTTAGAGAAGGATCTGTTCCAGGAGTCTCTCCTAGCTTCTGGTCGTCCCTTGGCTTGTGGTTACAGAACTCCAAGCTCCATGTGGCACACTCCCCATGTCTGTGTCTGTGTCCAAACTTCCCTTTTGTATAAGGACAGTCATACTGGATCAATGCCCACCCCAGTGACCTCATCTTAAATCATCTGTAAAGACCTGATTTCCAAATAAGGTCACATTCTCAGGTCCTGAGGGTTAGAACTTCAATGTAAGGATTTAGAGACACAAGTCAAAACATGTCAGTCTCAGCTTACTCTTTTTTTAATAGTTTATATGAAGGTGGTAAAAATTTCAAACAGTATGAAGAAAAAGAGCTCCCTCCTATTCCTGTACCCCTACCCCCCTCCCGAAAAACAGTCACTGCAGTCCTTGGCCTTCTGTATCTCTCCAGGGACAGTCCCTGTCTGTGAAAGCCAACAGGTAGGTGATACATGACAGACAGACAGACAGA
>RCUC01118215.1:0-23414 GCA_003697995.1 Taxidea taxus jeffersonii
ATGACTCGGCTGGCTGCGGGCCACCAAGGGATTAATCCTTACTAAGCCATGAGCTCACACTGGTGATCCAGGTCCTAGTAGATTCCAGAAATGAGGGAATTCAACAATATGACTGATTTCTAAGCCTTTTTCCCCCTCAGCTTTTGACAGTTTATCATGCCACAGAGGAGTGAAAATGGATGGACAGATCTAGATCTATTTCCATCTCCACACGTGAGCACATATGTGCCTTTTTTTTTTTTAATATTTTATTTATTTATTTTTTAGAGAGAGAGAGAGAAAGCGCGAGCTCAGGCAGACAGAGAGGCAGGCAGAGGCAGAGGGAGAAGCAGGCTCCCTGCCGAGCAAGGAGCCCAATGCGGGACTCGATCCCAGGACACTGGGATCATGACTTGAGCGGAAGGCAGCCGCTTAACCAACTGAGCCACCCAGGCGTCCCACATATGTGCCTTATACATATGCATCTGTCTATGAATATACACGTTTCAAAGGTACTATCTGCCATAGAAAGACACCAAAGTATTTACTCACTTTGTTTTTTTCTCTCATTGCACCCTCATTTTAGAGATGCAAGAAGGCGGTGGTTTCATTAAAAGAATCTCCAGTTATATGGTAGTCTAAATGCATCAGTCTCATCCCAGAAGTGAATTTCAAATGCTCCCATCTCTAATGATTGATGTTTCAGTTCATTTTTTAAAGAGAAGAGCTTTATACTCCCTGTATCTGTCACTACATCTCCTACACTGAGAACAAAACATTCCAAGAACTAGAGCGATGCAAAAGTCTGCAGAATGTCTCCTACAGAGACCGTATTTGGGAGGTGGAAAGTGAAATTCTCCTCCATCTCTAGAGCTGCTCCAGCCTTGCCAGGGGCCTGCATTCTGCAGACGGTGCTCTGCGCCTGCGTTTTTGGTCTCCAGCGTCAGAAGCAGGCAATGTGGGAATGGCTGCTTTCCTGGCAGCTCTCCCTGGCAGCACACCATGAGCAGGTACAAGGTTCCCACCATACGGAACTGCCGATGCCAGGGCTCTCGCTCAGGGATCCCCTGTGACTCAGGTCTGGTGGCACTCTGCTGTGGCCTCCTCCTCTGTCGCTGCGGACTCCGGTCCAGGCATGGTGGGTGGGAGGCACATGTGTGCTGCAGCCTCAGTCTTCTCCTCTGTAAGCCAGGCCAGTAGCACCATCCTGCTGCCTCAGGGAACACCTCCTCCAGCCACTCCCATGCCCTCGGTGGTCAGCATCACAGACTGGGGCTCCCTGCCCACCCCCCAAGCTGGCTGAGGAGGCCAGTGCCATCTCTCCAGAGCTCCTGCAAGCAGCCCTCAAGTGTGGGAGAGCTGAAGCCCTCCAGGCTACCCTCGCCCAGAGGGATGGGGACCTGCCCTTTCTGCCATAGGTGGAGGGTTCGGTGGTGAAACACATTTCCTACAGCTCTTCAGAAGGCTTTGTGGGATTTTTCACTGGTTGCCCCCCCAGTGGTGGCCAACCAAGTCCACATGTTTGAACCAGCCTCAGCCTCCCTGCTTCCCTGGCCTGTCTTCCATTGCTCCCTGGGACCACTTCCTAAATAAACTTCCTGCATGCATGCTTTTGTCTCCGGCCCTGGTATGGGGGAAACCCAAGCTGAGGCAGTAGGAGAACCAAGTGAAATTACTATATTAAATAATTAATTTTTAAAAAGAGATATATTTAAAATATACAGAAATATTACACATAATATATTTATATATTGATATATAAAGAAGTTAATACGTATAAAATCATTTTGCAATTATAAATTGCTATTACCACTCCTGCTTTATGTAAACATATATATCACCTTATAGTACCTGCTGCATTTATGTGCTCCCTGCCTCTGGAGTATCTGTAAGGTTTTGTGAGCCAGAGCTCTAGTAAATATTCAGATAAATACATATGTACCTTAAGAACCCTTTAAAAACCCACACATATGTAAAATGTGACACCTGGGGCGCCTGGGTGGCTCAGTGGTTTAAAGCCTCTGCCTTCGGCTCAGGTCATGGTCCCAGGGTCCTGGGATTGAGCCCCGCATCGGGCTCTCTGCTCGGCAGGGAGCCTGCTTCCCCCCTCTCCCCGCCCCTCTGCCTGCCTCTCTGCCTACTTGTGATCTCTGTCAAATAAATATATGAAGTCTTTAAAAAAAAAACACATGACACATTTTCCCATATGAAAAGTCCAAACTCATTTATGTTACTATATACCAGACTCATATTCAAGCTGGTGTATATTTAAAATGGCTGCTATTGATGAAAAAAACAGCCATTTTATCAGTAGGATATGACTAGAACGCTTGAGGGGAGAAAATACACTTTCTCCTTAGATTCTGGAGCCATGGTAAGGGAAACACACAAAGAGATGGAAGTTTATGGGATGAAGATCCCCCCCAATTAAGTAACAAAGAAGGATACATAGTTACCTTCACAAATAAAAGCTAAGAAATATGGCTTCAGGGAGCATAGATATGCTGGTATTCAAATTTTTTAAACTTTATCAGCCACAGGAGGAGGGGGACAAGCTACAACTTTAGCATGACACCAACTGGCACCTGCAACTCTGTTGCCCATCACGGTTTCAAGTTTATAGTCATCAACAAGCGCACTTTTAGTCTCTTTATGACCAGTGAAAATAGGAAAGGGGTTATCTAGACACAGTATCAGATAACAAAAGGTTGCTCATAAATTATTAATAGGAAAAAGCTGAAAAGATAGAGCAGAACAAATTAGATATAGGACTGGCTATAGAGAGAAAAGACCAAAATTACAGACAGTCAATGGAAGGCACGGGGCTTGGGTATAGACTTCTCTAGGCTGGATAAATTCAAGTATGACTTCAATACAAAGAGGCAACAGAAGAACTTCCCAGCTGACAGGGCATTTGAACATCATCTCCAAAGTGTGGGCAATGTGTTTGCCCCTCGAGTCCTGCAAGTGTTTCCGAGGACAAAGATGTGCTTGAGTCATGCATCTCTCAGCCTTTCCCTCTTGAACCTCTTCATCTCTCCTTAAATGCTGCTGAGCACATAACTGCTTAAGTAAAATCTCTAGATTAAAAAAAATAATAATAATAAAGTTTGTAAGGACCAGGAGGAAAGCCTATTTTGCCACTTTTCTATCTGAAAACCTCAAAAGATGTTTCAGTTTCTTCATGACAGGGAACCAAGAACATTAGGTCAAAAGACTTCCAAACAGAAAATCACTGGTTTTAATAATCTTGCCTCCAAGTTTTCAAGCTAATTTTAAGAGCACAAGCTTTGCGTGTCGCTACTAGGGTGTGTGGCTGAAGAAGGACTACAGAACCTCCACATCCCGAGCAAACAAGAACATAAATCTATAGTCGTAGGAGACTTAAGAAATCAATCAAAGAAGTGCAAAATGTATTTGGGGGGTATCAAAATGCAACACAACAGTGCGGTGGAGATCTTTGAGGAGGGTGTACGATGGGGTACGGTGTAACTGGAGAAGGGGAGAGGGACCCAGGTCAAGGACGATGGCAGACAAAGGCAGGAGGTCTGAAGCAGCCAAAGGCGTCTGGCGCAGCCAGGAGGAGGCAAGGCGCACAGAGGAAGCCAGGCTGGGAGGTTCGAGAGATCAGAAAGAGTATGTGCTGCCAAGCGAGGGTATCCACACTTCATCGCACAGGCACAACCACAAGGGAGTAATGTGAGCTGCAGAGTGACCACAACACTCAAGGTGGGGCTGCCGGAGTACAGTCAGAGGCTGTGTGACAATCCAGAAGACAGAAGAAGATGGAAGACACTGGGCGGGAAGAAGGGATCAAGTCAGGAGGGATTACTGAGGCAGGAAAAAAGAAAACCATCCTTTTTGGGGATGTGTGTGCACAAGAGAGAATAGTTACAGTAACTTGTTTCTAAATTACAATGCTAGGAATGATATGTTTGCAGTGAAACATCTCACAATTTGTTAATTTCCTACAGAAGTTAGTGCATTCAGAGAACAAAAACTAATTAGTTAAAAGGTATCTGGGGGCGGCGCCTGGGTGGCTCAGAGGGTTAAGTCTCTGCCTTCAGCTCAGGTCATGATCTCAGGGTCCTGGGATAGAGACCGGCATCGGGCTCTCTGCTCAGCAGGGAGCCTGCTTCCCCCCTCTCTGCCTGCCTGCCTCTCTGCCTACTTGCGATCTCTCTCTCTCTGTGTCAAATAAATAAATAAAATCTTTTAAAAAAAGGTATCGGGCACAGACAGAGCTTTATTTAAATAGAAAGAATCTCTCAACAGGACTATATAGTTGGTACAGAACCAAGATCAAAATCTTGAGGTTGCAGATAGTTTTCGTACACTATCTGTTTTCCTTTCCCCAGCAAATTTCAAGATTACTTTCCTTTTGGTAAAAAAAAAAATGATGATAATCTTGGTGAGATGAAAGACAGCAAGGGAAGCATTTTAATGTGTAATCAATCTTCCATAGTTACCTTGCAAACAGACTTACTTTTTCCTGTTAAATTTATCATTCCAAATGTTGAAGGAGTAATCAAAACCTTCAGGACCTACTTTACATTAGTATAGAGAGAGATATCTTTAGGTACATTAAAGCCGTTTCCTCTGGTTGCTTGCACTTCACTGTGTTGCCAAGTTGAAAGGCTGTGTTTTGGGGGCATTATTTAGCAGATCAAACCAATACTGAGCAACCATGCTTAGACCAACAACTTAAGAAGGGGGCAAAATGAATGTCCACAATATCCTTTCAAACTGCAATGAGGACTTTGTGGGCGGGGGGAGGAGCACTTGGCCTCACAAATCAGAATCACGGCATAGTCATCTTCTGACATGAAGGCAATGTCAAACATTCCTGCAAAACATGAATGCGTGAAGTCACCCATGTGAAACGAGGAAGAAGCCCATCTCCTCCCTGGGGAGGTTCAAGTATCTTAGAACTGTCTGGAGAAGAGCAGCTCAGTGCAGATGGCAAAGACAGAGACAGCTGCCCCAGGACGGGGGAGCGTGACACTGCCAACAGGAGCAGGGATCTCCCGCTCACATTCTTCCTTGAATGCAGACTAACTTATACTAGAATGGAACTGCACTGGACAGATTTCTATATTGCTGGGTTTCAGTCACAGGCGATAAAAACAAGTGATACTAAACAGAAACACATTCCGGAGCAATAAACTAGAAAAACGGAAAAGGCAGGAGAAGGGTGGCTTATAGGCACGCCAGTCCTAGCGCAGACACCCAAGATCCAGGGTGCCTGGAGTCCCCGGGAAGCGTGAACAGAGGAACGGGAAGGTGGGCAGCGCGCAGCCAACGTCAGCTGTGGCTACTGAGGCTGTTTTTGTTGCGGTTTCTTCTGGGACTGAGTGTGTTCTTTGTTGTCAAGGAGTACTCAACTGTCACTGCACCCATTTCTCTTAAAATCTTAACTTACTTTCACTGCTTCAAGTGTGAGAGCACAAATCTTTCTGAGAATCAACACAAAGATGTCTACTTTCGGATTTTTCTGTTTCTCTTCCATTTTTCTCCCCATGACCTCAATTAGATACTGGGTCAGTAGCTTATAGATTTTTACTTAATTCAGTTGTATATACTGTATATAAACATGAGCCACATATATGCCATGTACGTACGACCTGTACGTGCCCAGGCAGCACGTGCATGCATGCGTCCGTAACTTGCTTCAGTGTAAGACCGACCACACCTCCACCCCCACCACATACATGCACTTCTTCCTCCTGAAAAGCTGAAAAACAGTGACTTGAAAATCTTTTCTATTCTATTGCTTTTAAGCTTAGAGAAAGTTATGGCAATGAAGTTAAAATTTTTTACTTTTAAAAATTGGGTATTTTAAAGTTATTGAGTCTAATTTTAAATGGAAAGTTGACTTTAAAATGTCAGATTATAAATAAGCTTCTCATGTGTCCCGATGGTTGTAACCATATTTGACTCAGTAGTTCTTGAATGTGGCGGGGGAGGACTGAAGGACCCATTTTCTTCATCTAGTTATATGATTAAGAGCGACAAAGGACAGAATCATTTCTATGTAGTTCTTAAGTACTAAAATCAGTAAGAGGATTAAGACCTCTATTTATGCTAGTTTATAAATTATTACTTTATGGTATGGACTTAAACCAAACTCCAGCTTGAATATATCTTTAATAAGTCCAAACTTCCCAGAGTAAGTCTTTCTAAATATTATCTTTTCTGGGTGTTGAGAGTAACTAAGGCAACTCTTCTGGATGACTTACACGACTTTAACTTGAACCTCAAAAATTCTATTACTCCCACGGTGATGAGAGGAGTTAAAGAAGGAGCGTGTGTGAAAGAAAGTGTGTGAACAAGAGATGGACAGAGGGAAAGAAAGGAAAAATAACAAAGTTCTGTCTGAGCTCCTATAACTTATTTAAATCAGAAAAGTTAAATTTTAAAAAGGCGGGGGAGGGGACGAAGACTACATTAAGAAAAGACATAGCTAGTTATCATTTAGCTGGTTAATACAGGCTTAACAAGGGTTTCACTCTTCCGCTTTTATGAAGTCTATACCAGAGGCATTTCTTGGACTGCCAAGTAATAGCACATGATTTCATTTTTTACAGTGGTCTACTCCACTTTTATTCATATGGAGAAGGCGAGGCTTGGACTACAAGAGTTTACAAGAGATCAGAGCTGCAGGAGTTGTCAGGATGACGATATCTGATCTGCTCATTGGCCAGGGAAGAACCAGGGAGTGACCACTGACCCTCAAGATAACCAGCAAGGAGGGAGATAAGAAGCACAAAGGGGGTGGGGTAGGGTCAACGGCAAGTAAGAAATGGAGGCAGTAAACCCAGACTTCTAATACCAGCCCTGAGATGTAGAATACCACCCAAGACACAGTTTATAAAAATTACACCAACAAAGAAATCCTTGAACTCTAAGGGAGAAACTTCTCACTTTCATAGGTAGAAGTACAGAATTACTTCGTGGTTAAGATTCTCGGAGAAACGATGGTGGCCGGCTCTGTGAATGGTTTCTATGCAGAGAATTACAAATTTTAAAGAACGGCATTATAAGCAGTTTTATACTCATCTTTCGATTATTCAATTTAATTTAAAAAATTATGAGTTATAACTATGAGAAAAAAATAAAAAGAAAGTTTTTTGTCTTTGTGAACTCATGGTTTGGGTTAAAGAATAGAATTGTGGCTCCTCCCATCGCTTCTCGGCCTTTTGGCTAAGATCAAGTATAGAATTGTGGCTCCTATTCTATTCATTGGATCACCATGAAAATCAAAGAAGAAAGGAAATTACATTTTACATATCCAAAGATATGCATACACACAATGACCTTAAGTGCACAGCCTGGGTAATCCCTCAGATATTTCTCTGACTAATCAGAAACTATTCTATACAGGGAGACACTGGGCACTCCTAAAGTTAAGCAACATCCCTAGAGTCAAAGGAAAATAAGAGAGTAGGTGTCTACAGCCCAAAGCCCACATGCTCTTTCCCACACACCTGGATGTCCTACATTTATATTTAGTTGTATGATTTTACTGCCAAAGATATAGGGATCTGTACCTACGGCAGTGAAATTGGCTTCTGCACTGTCTTGTGCGGAAGCTAATATTAAGATGGGCTGGCATGCCCACATACCCGGCAGGTGGAGTGATGAAGGTCCTAATGTAGGGTTATACATTTGCCTGGTATCTGAAATGAGGAACTTGTGAAAAATGTATACATGTTAGGAAAGACTTACTAGGCTTAATGGGTGCTGAACAAGGTAAGAGGGAAGTGGGGGGTGGTCCTGCAGAACATGGAACTGAGGGGTGATGCTGTAATCCAACAGTGAGCCTTTCCTCATGCTCTACCTTACATAGTCTTCTCAAGTCTCTATTTCAAGAAACCACAAATCTAGAATGTGGGAGAAATAGTGATGCTTCTTAACACCAAATCATCCTTTCCTGCCTAACCGAGGCCAGAGCTGCAGCTGGGCAGAATGCCTGCTGATGGCACACCCCCTTCTGCCCACCTCTAAATGGGGGCCCCGCCACCTCCTGTGCCAGCCACAGTGTGGGTTTCTAATGTGGCTATCTCCCACACATGATGTGAACAAGCTCTTGGTTTTAAGTTAACACAAGACCACACTGCATTGTACCACTGGCGATAAAAACATAGCAAGATCAGAGCAAGGCACAGGTCTTCCAACACATTTTTTTTTTTTAAAGATTTTTTTTTTAATTTATTTATTAGAGAGAGAGCTCAGGCAGACAGAGAGGTAGACAGAGGCAGAGGGAGAAGCAGGCTCCCTGCCGAGCAAGGAGCCCGATGTGGGACTCGATCCCAGGATTGCTGGGATCATGACCTGAGCCGAAGGCAGCCGCTTAACCAACTGAGCCACCCAGGCGTCCCCCAACACATCTTTTTTAAAGGAAATGGGCAAACATTTAGGAATGAGGTTCCTGACCATTTGACTGATGACTGTCTTTCTGACACAATTTCTTTTCTAGCTTGAGAATTACATCCAGGACAACATGAAGAGAGAAATGGTAGAGATGCAACAGAATGCAGTACAGAACCAAACCGCTGTGATGATAGAAATAGGAACAAACCTCCTCAATCAAACAGCAGCGCAAACCCGGAAGCTAACGGACGTTGAAGCACAAGTAAGTAACGGAGCAGAATGCACATGATGGTCCAGCTAGACTAGCGACTAGCAAGAAATCAGGCCACATGGTTACCTGATTAAATGGTGGGAAAATGAAGAAAGCTTGAGGGTAGCAGGAAAAAAATTGGTAAGAAAATATGAATTGGTAAGAAAAAAATTGGTAAGAAAATATGAAATACATAAGGGTTTAAGATCTATAAATACATTTTCATCTTTTTTTTCTCTTAAAGACTTATTTATGTATTTTAGAGAGTGGGGTGGCAGGGAGAGGGGCAGAGGAGAGGGAGAGAGAATTCCAAACAGACTCCCCACTGAGCGTGAAGCCAGACAGGGGGCTCAATCCCACAACCTTGAGATCATGACCTGAGCCGAAATCAAGAGTTGGACGCTCAACCAACTGAGCCACCCACGTGTCCCCATTTTCCTCTTTAGTACTGAGGTTAAATTAGTTTTCCTACTAACGGCATGTGGATCATTTTGTACGATGCATGCTGGACTATGAGACAAATGCTCCCCTTCCTCGCTGGATACCTTTTGGACTCTGGGTTAAGTCCTTACCTTGTTTCATGCATTTGAGAAATGAAAGGCACTGAAGAAGAGTACAAGACATTTTGTTCTTCCATCCAACTTTTAAGGTAAAGCCAGATCTCAAAGAAGTGTGACAACAGTTTGTAGTATGAGTTCATAGACAAAGCTGCAGCAGCTGTGGCGCAGAGGGCTCACCCGCGCCCTGATGGCTCGTGTCCTGCCATCAGCCAGCTGAGTGAGTCTGAGCAAAGCACTCAGCTCCTGGGGGCCTCAGCGGGTTTAACTGTCAAGTGAGGGCTAGGTCTTACAACTAGCTGCTAAGTGCCCTTTTAGCTTTCAGATTTTACAAGCTCCTGATTAACAGCAGGAGGAGACCGGAATATGAAAATAACAAAAGAACAACACCGAAACACTAAGCATCAAAACACTGAAACAAAATTCACCGCGTCATGCCAAGTGACACACAACATGTGACTGAGTAAGGATAGTCCCGGCGGGGGCACCTGGGTGACTCGGTTGAGCATGTGACTTCGTCTCAGATCATGATCTCTGGGTCCTGGGACCAAGCCCTGCCTTGGGATTGGGGGGGGGGGTCCCTGCTCAGAGTCTGCTTTTCCCTCTCCCTCTGCCCCTCCCTCCACTCATGCTCTCTATGTCTCTCTCTCAAATAAGTAAGTAAAATCTTAAAAAAGAAAGAAAGAAGGAATAGTCTAGGTGCAGGAAAAAAAGGACTGTTGGTGGAATCTATTATGAGGCTCTCAGTTCAAGTCTCTTCATTGGTGAACCTGCTTTCTGGTTCCTAACCCTGGATTCTTTATAGGCTTATGAAGTTAGTACCTTCCTGCTCTGAGTTGTAAGCAATGCTTTAAAAAAAGAGAGAGAGAGAGAATATTTAATAGTAAATAATTTCTATGATGTATTACTCCTATATGCTACTTTAGCCAAAAGAAATGCCAGACATCAGCAGAAGGGGATATGAGGTAAGAGAAACGATAAGCCTCCCAACTGGAATAAGGTCACGTCTAGAACAGTACAGTTATCCTTTCATTGTCCCCCTACGAACTGTTGAATAAAGTAGGGAAAACAGTAGGAAAGTGGCTGGAGAATAAAAGATTTTTATCTGAGGACAGAATAAGAAGTTACTTCTTTACCAAATCTTTCCACAATATTAGAACAATGTAGGAAAAATGTAACTACACTATATACTGGATCACGAGGTATGAAAACTGTAATCCCAAGAGGTGATAAAAGCTAAAAATGAAAAGACAAAAATTTTAAAGTAAATGTATCAATATATCCATAGCCAATTATTAAAATAAGTTAATAATGTTTAAATCATATCCCCCACCTTTTGATAGCAAAACTAGTGGGAAATCAACCTCATCCCAAAAAATGTCTGAGGAGTATAACATTTCTTATATTTTCAGACAATGAAATGAGGGTAAGACATGAAACAATGCTGTAAACCTTTACTACCTCCTGTGTAAGGCAGGCTTTCTAGCTTGCACTGAGCATTGGTTGGGTCACATGACTTTTTAAAAATCTATTGGGAAACTAGATATCGTATGATCTGTGATAACAGGAAAATTGGAGGGTGACTGGAAAGAAAACAGCCTATTATGTCCAGCTAAACACATTAAAATGGCTGAACCAAAGCAAGGACATCAAGGGACCAAATTATGCACCAAATATGCTGTAGGCACTACTTAGCAATTACTATGTGAAATGGGTTTAAATCCAAGCATAAAATTTTCTCATTAGAAGATTCCTGTAGCCTGTCAGAGTGAGAGGCTATTCCACCAGACAATGAGGGATGGGTAAAGGTCCCAGATCTTAGAGACCACAGACAAGCACCTGATGTGGATAATTTAGATAGTCACCTACTGCTGGAGGCCTTGGGGAAGGGATAAAAAACAGGACCACTGATCCCGGGTCTGTCAGGACCTATATGCCATCCTCCCCAGCTCTGGCCCATTGTGCTCATTTTATAGCTCTTAGGAGTTGAATAAAGCACCTCAGTTTCCAGCTCCTTTTACAAGGACCAACATAGAGTATTTGGGCCCAAAGAAGATATAAGCCAAACCTATCATCCAGGTGTTAATATTAAAACCCAACCTTTCTGCAGGTCAATGCCTTTACTCATTCATAAGACTATGCATGGTATGAACTCATCCTGCTTTGACTAAGGACAGGACTATCCCTACAGCTGCCCAGGGGGACCTGGCCAAGCGTTTTATGAATGACACAGACCCTGAGCAAACAATGGTTCTTTCAAGGACCCTTATTCCTGGGCAACAATTCTGCCTTACACTTACACGTGATGTCACATCCTGAATAACCATGACCCAGAGGATGTGAGTAACGGACTCTTCCTGCTAGAAGGCAGCCAAACGCCAAAGAATTCATCCTCAGATCTGTTAGAACACAATGGGAACAGCGATACCGCATATGGCATATGCAGAGAGGCCCACGGAGCAAAACTGAGCTCCCACTTCACAGCGATGTATTATTGTTTCCTAATTGGTTAATATGATTTTTATAAGAGAGAAAGAGAGAGAGAGAGAGATGGAGAACAAAAAAATAAAAGGCTGAACAAGTAAATACAAACTAGGAAATGCCGGGCTAAAAATGAGCTCTGGTTTTATAGAATGGAAGCATGTGACTTCTAATCATGTCGCCTCCTGATAAATAAGAGAACAGCACTCGGTTTTGGGTGGAAGCAAAACCTTTTTCATTTATCAACAACTTCTGATATATTAAATATGACCATTTTATACTCCCACTTGTATCACTGTGTGAAAAGAAATGCTAAAATATGGCAGAACAAGAGTAACAGCATTATATTATTTAACACAAATACCACTGTCCGACTATTAAGACACTTTCTAAAAAAAGACACGGTGAAAAAAAAAAACATATTCTGATGCAATCCAGGACTTCAAGCCTTTTCTGAACATGGAGAATATGCCAAAATTAGATACTTGGGGTAAATTAAAAAAAATGCTTTAGTTATGTTTTCCTATAATTTAGCTGACTTAATTAAAAGGAAGTTATATGTAACTTTAAACATGACAAAGAGGAATTTTATTTTGTTACATTTAGGTATTAAATCAGACAACAAGACTTGAACTTCAGCTTCTGGAACATTCCCTTTCCACCAACAAATTGGAAAAACAGATTTTGGATCAGACCAGTGAAATAAACAAATTGCAAGATAAGAACAGGTAATAAAAACACAAAAAATTACAATTCAGAATTGCACACTTTCTAGATCTAAAAGCCTATTTCATGTGACTATTAATTATAAGCATGGCTTCCAAAATCATGACAAAATGACAGATTTCTTAATGCATAATGTTAGGATCCGACACCTCATGAGGGAAAGGAAGGGAGAGGGTCTGGGAGGAAATATGGAGGTTACCATGCCTTCTAATCCAGTCTTCAATTTTTTCATTCTCCAGCCCCTTAAAGATTCTCTTCCAATGATTCCCCAAACTCTGCCTCAAAACTGTGCAATTTAATCTAGGACAAAATACTGCCAGTGTCATGGAGTAAAAGTAACACTGGCCTAGCCATTTTAATAGTTCCTTTGCCTCTGGGAACTTTGTTGTTCCCAATGCAGAATGAGCCACAGCTGGAAAATTACACTTAAACTACAAACAATGCACATTTCATGATACAATTGTTACTCCTAAAACATATGATCAAGTACAAACAGAAGTTAATAATAAATATTAATATTGGTATTTAAACAAGATCTAGAAAAATCCCAAGAAAACCATACAAAAACAAACTTGGGATGATCAGAGGGGATGGTTTTCAAAGGTTTATTGCAGTCAGGGGCATATAAGGATAATTGTATTTATTAACCTGTTTATAACCAAGACAAGTCTACATGACAGGGAGATTGGCCAGACAACAAGGTACTCTACTTCACAGCTACTTAATTTCAATTTCATAATTCCTTATTCTTAACCAAAAATGATAATGAACTTAATGTCTTACAATCATTCTTTCCTGTTTATCAGGAACTCAGCTGAACTCATTCTTTCTGTTCTTTGGGTAACAAGTTTAACTCAATACTGATTTAGGGTCCTGAAGAGCAAATGGATTTTTAATATTTTTGCAAACAGTTTATTTAATTCAAATATTTTTCTTCAATGTTTCCACTTTTTTCCTTCTGCAAAGTAATAAATAAAAATTTGAGACCAACAACTGAGATACAACAATCTCTCCAATTTCATTTTCTTAAAATGGTCTTATTTAATAATGTTCTCTTATTTAACGATGTTGCAGTAATGGGAAGCTACGGGAGCTGAATGCTTACTCTAGTTGCCTGCCAGGACAATACTGCCTGGGCTATGTCCAGTTTGTTGAACGCAGCCTGATCTTGAACACTGTCCCCTCCTTAAGTTTCTAATTCTGTATGCTAAAACACTAATATCATCAGTTAAGTATGTTAGTTATGTCACCCGAGTATTGCCTTTGTAAATATTTGCCAAATCATATTGCCTTTTGCCTAGAGAAGTGCAAATCTGATTCCCTAGTTCGGACACACTGTTTAAAGTCTTTGCTCACTACCAGTAAACTGTTACCCGCAGCTGGAATTGCTTTGAAAGACAATCAACAACTTCTCTTCCATCTTTTGATCATCCATGATCTGGTAAAATTTCTTTGTATGTTAGAGCTTTACAATGTGTAAAACAGTCATTCCCACCAGCCCGTAGCTTGCTGTGTTTTCTGATTATTCTTGCACACGGGATCCTTCACATTCTTTTTCACTTAAATCTTTCACATTTTCTGCCAGTTTCATCAACACTGACCAATAACGTACTTTCCCGATACTCTGGGCCTACTTTTATATGACACTAAATTTAAACAACACATTTCCTCCATAAAAGCACCTTGTCAAACATACCTAATAAGCTATTGTTTTAGTTTGCAATCCTCAGCTTGGGTGGCAAACAGCGCCCTCAGAGTGGAGTTGTACAGGCACCATTTCACAATGGCCCAAAGCATGGACCCTGAGAGGGAGAGCTTGCTACCAGCAGACTCGTCATAGAAACCATACCTGCAGGAAGAGTAATCCTCTTAGCAGCTGCAGAAATCGCCATCTCTTGCATCACAAATATGAAATGAAGGGATAATAATAAAGTCTCTATTAATCTGTGTAAGTCAATAAAAATAAGAAAACCACACAGATGATTTTCCATCTTTCAGGGACCTCGGCATGCTGTGTTTTGAGGTGTCTTCTATTTTGACTAGCCTAGAATCGCATTTGCAAGAACATCATGGTAAATATCTGTGGATGTTCTGCACATGTAACAAACCACACCTTTTAATTCCTTTCAGTATTTGCCCCAAATACTGCCCAACTGTTTCCATTACTGAATAGTTTCAAATGAAGTCAAAGTACTCATTAGGGTCAGTGTTTCCCTGAAAATTGCTACTGTCCAATTGTTAGGTTCACCAAACGAAGGTGAAAATTACTATGTGGTTTTCATCTTATCATTCTTTTTTCTTCTAAAAATAAATGATTCAACTTATTTTCTCAAACTTTTCAAATTTTCAAATTTTTCAAATTATACCAGTTCCATTAAACTATGATTACTGTTGCCCTGATTACTGTTATTGAAAAGGGCTACCAGTGATACTGTCCCTTTCTGAGGAGCCTTGGTATTTCTGCCCACGCAGGATACTTTTCCCATATTTCTCATCTATGAGAGCTATGTTAATGGAAAGATAAGCTATACCTAAGTCCAACTTCTATGCTGAGGATCGAATTGATTCTCCTTGATCAGAAAATCAAATACTGTGCTAAAGTGTGAGCTGTCAAATAATGTGTGTATGCCCCATGCTGCTCCACCACCTTTCTCCTACCCCCCATCACCCTCGGCCATGACCTTTGTGGCAATGTACCGAATCCTTGCTATGAATTTACACTCTATTTTCATCTACTTTATCCTAGTTAATATTATCCTATTTAACTTTCTCTCATTTAAAAAAATGTTGATTGTTACTCACTTCATGGATTTCCCAAGCCAGTAATGGGTCCCAATCCGCATTTTGCAAAATACAATCTGGGACTCCTTGCTGCTTTGAATGCAATGTTCTGTGCTTCTGTAACTCATTATACATTTCCGGTCTCAGAGCCCATGTGATTTGGGGTAATCTGATGCTAGCCTAAACTCTTTAATCCATGCTTGTATTTAACCTTAATATTAACTATTTTAGATCAAGATGCAATTGCCCTCTAGAGCTATACTGGTATAGGTTTTGGAGAAAGAAACTTTTTTTTTTTTTTTTTAATAAATATCCACCTTGGAGTGTTCGTACTCTGGACCACGGGATTGTCCCATCTTTCTTTTATGCCTCCTCATACAATATTAAAGACAACAAAAGACCTGTCTAAGAAATCTCAGCAATGTCATTTTGAAGGCAACATAGGTTAGTGACTTAAAAATGCCCCATTTATTTTATGTTAATTGTCTAGATCAAGTGTCACAGGAGGACTTCCAAAACATATTGCCTGAATGCTGATGGTACTATAAGTGATTTTAGGGCAAAAAGGGAAAAGCTTTATGCATTAATTTTCAGGTTAACTTCTACTTACAGCAAGTCATCTTGGTTTTTAAATTAATAAAAAGGATATACAATTAAAAAATAGGCTAATATCGGGGCGCTTGGGTGGCTCAGTGGGTTAAAGCCTCTGCCTTCAACTCGGGTCATGATCCCAGGGTCCTGGGATCGAGCCCCACGTCAGGCTCTCTGCTCAACGGGGAGCCTGCTTCCCTTCCTCTCTCTCTGCCTGCCTCTGTGCCTACTTGTGATCTCTGTCTGTCAAATAAATAAATAAATAAATCTTTTTTTAAAAAGGCTAATCTAAAGAAAAATAATAAGAAACAACAGTTTAAAAATAAATATGACACTTACAAAAGCGGAGTGCAAATAAGTATTACAGTAAGTGATTATCTTTTGATGTGGTATCCAGACTGAATACTTGCTGTCGTAGACTGATCTTCAATGATCTAGGCTGGCATAAATTTAAGAGCTGCGACTGCGTTTCTAATCGTGATTATTAAAACAGATTGTCATAGGTAAGACCTACCATGGGTAGCCAGTTTCTTGGCTGAATAATGTTGCTTGCAGGGTTAAAGACTCAGAAAATGTGACTTTCTCCCAAAAGGCATAGTAGGCTTACGGATTATTTGAACTAGAAGGGACCTCAGAGATCATCATCTAGTCTACTGCATCTGTTTTCGGTATTTATTTCTACAGATGGAGAGTCACTTAGGTAGACATGCACCTGAGACACAGAGTGGGGATGACCATGTAACACAGGGAGTCATGCACAGACGTGAAGCTCTCAGCCTGCACTTTCCACCCACTGTTCTACCTGCCCACATGTGCTCCCAACATCAAGGCTGCCTTCTCCATGAATAATTCCATAGCCCCCTACACCAAAACCATGGTCTTCAAATGCATGCCATGTGATAACTTCTAGTTATGGACCTTAGATTTTTACCAGGGTATTTTATCCTCATATCTATGTCACACTTATTTATGCAATGTTCTTGGCAAGTTTGAGAGCTTCTTCAGGGCTGCAGCAACACTTTCACTATGTGAAGACAGAGTGTCTTGGGGAAGCAGAAATTCAACATAAAAGATGATATAAGAATTATGAAACTGACTTGATGTCCATAAAGCAATCACTAAAATAACCATTATGTCCCTTTATAAGTTTCCTAGAAAAGAAAGTACTAGACATGGAAGACAAGCATATAATTCAACTACGGTCAATAAAAGAAGAGAAAGATCAGCTCCAGGTGTTAGTATCCAAGCAAAATTCCATCATTGAAGAACTAGAAAAACAACTGGTGACTGCCACAGTGAATAATTCCGTTCTCCAGAAGCAGCAACACGATCTGATGGAGACAGTTCATAATTTATTGACTATGATATCAACGTCAAACTGTAAGTCAAGTTTACGTATCATTTTTCCTTCAGTTTTCATTGCCATTATTTTGTAAGTGGAAGTCTCAAAATTCCAAAAAATTCTCATCTTTCAGAAAAGGACTATTTCTCTTACAGTTTCCTATGAAAGCTTTACAGAGGCTCATCACAGAACCAATTAAAAAAGGAGGAAGTGGGACGCCTGGGTGGCTCAGTTGGTTAAGCGGCTGCCTTCAGCTCAGGTCATGATCCCAGCGATCCTGGGATCGAGTCCCACATTGGGCTCCTTGCTCAGGAGGGAGCCTGCTTCTCCCTCTGCCTCTGCCTGCCACTCTGTCTGCCTGTGCTCATTCGCTCTCTCTCCCTCTCTCTCTGACAAATAAATAAATTAAAAAAAAAAAAGGAGGTAGTAATTTCATTCCAGGTTATTTACCTAAAGAATACAAAAGCACTAATCCGAAAAGATATGTGTTCCCCTAGGTTTATTGCAGCATTATTTACAATAGCCAAATTATGAAAGCTGCCCAAGTGCCCATAGATAGATGAATAAAAAAGAAGTGAATTACATATATATTATGGAATATTATTCAGCCATAAAAAAGAGGGAAATCTTGCTTTCCATGACAACACGGATGGAGCTACACAGTGTTATGCTAAGTGAAATAAGCCAAATGCAAAGCCAAATAAGCCAATAAGACAAAGACAAAAATACCATGTGATTTCAGTCATATGTGTGGATCTAAGAAACAAAACAAAGGAAAAAGCAGAGGGAGGGGGAAACCAGATTCTTAACTATAGAGAACAAACAGATGGTCACCAGAGGGGAAGTGGGTAAGGGGACAGGGAAAAGAGGAGATGGGGATTAAGAATACAACTGATGTAATGAGCACTGAGTAATGTACAGAACTGTTGAATCACTGTATTGTACACTGGAAACGATTATAACACTGTGTTAACTGCACTGAAATTTAAATTTTTTAAAATGCTGTTCAGGGAGATAAAACAGAAAGAAGAGGAGGATAGAAGGAATATATATTTATGCTAATTAGTTACTGTGAGGCAGAACACCCCACACGTGCTTCCTGGGCTCAAAGAGCCTACTTTCTGTTAGTTCCATCGCTATCTAGATGTATAAGGATGGGTAAGTTGCAAATCCACAGTGGACTTGACTTTTTTAAGTGGGAAAAACAAATCTAAACCCAGAGGACTGTTGTGAAGAATGACTTAATACTCGCGGTGACTGGCATAAAACTGGCATTCAAGAAATGTCAGCCCCCTTCCCTCAGGCCACTCTTAGACACATTTCACCTACTATATTATTGTTTTCCTTTCACTTCTTTGTGGGGGGTGGATTTTGGAGGGAAAAACGGAAGCATCTTCAGTCATTAATTGGAAATGGGATATACCATTTGTGTGGCATTGTCATTTTAAGGTTTGTTTGTTTTTTTAAAGATTTTATTTATTTATTGGACAGACAGATCACAAGTAGGCAGAGAGAGACGAGGAAGCAGGCTCCCTGCTGAGCAGAGAGCCCGATGCAGGGCTTGATCATCCCAGGACCCTGAGATCATGACCTGAGCTGAAGGCAGAGGCTTTAACCCACTGAGCCACCCAGGCGCCCCTAAGGTTTTTGTTTTTTTTTTCTTAAATTGGGTCTTAGTAGTAGTCCTTACTACGGTTTATTTCCTGACGTCCTTAAAACTTGGATTCTTTTGACACAGATACCTTTTACATATGAATCATGTGAAGATAGTCTTAACTTCATAAGAAATAGGTTCTCACATCATCCTGAAGTCATGCGGTTATCCCAGTACTTTTTCACACGCATTGAAAAGGAAAAGACAATCCTCTGACATCTGGTGGGAGCAAGATAATGTGAGGTGTTGGCTCTCATGAGCCAAAGTAGAGAAAATCACGAAGCTCCCATCCTGGCAAAAAAGAGGAGCAGAGGAGGGAGGATAGTAGACGAAGCTTTCCTTTCCCCACATGCTTCTAGCTGATGTGAAGGTAGAACCCCTGTCTGCCTGTGATGCCTGCCCGCACATCTAATCCATGCGCCTGTGCTCCAGTGGGTTCCTAGAATGGATAGAAAAATCTGCAGGAACACACACGCGCGCGCACATACACACACACACCTTTTTTATGGCAAAAGGGATTGGGAAATCTAAATATTGAGAGCAGAGTAAAAATCTGAAAGATTTTTATAATCCTAGAATTTTTAGACTTAGAATAAGAATTTCAAAGACATGGGTAAATAATGGTAGCCCCCTCTTGAATACAAAGTATAATGGGACAGTTGCTAAAACAAGTATCCAAAGAATACTCTTACTATTGTTATCCAAGTGTAAAGAAATGTATCGAGACTTACCCTCAGGTATTTACCTTTTTAAAAAGAGGAGAAAACCAAAAAAAAGGAGAAAACATACATCCACAGCCTGGCTAGGATAATGGCTAATGGGACATGCTACACAGCCACTGTAAAGGGGACACTATTTTTAGGTACATTCTTCTTTTATTCTTTTGCAACAACTTTAAGTGATTCTAGTCAAGATGGAAGATTTTTTTTTTTTAAGGTAATTGTTTACTCTAGTTAATTGCAAAGTATTTGCATTCCAGGTTGATGACCAAAAAAAGGAAGTATGGATTATTGGTGATAATCTTTGAGGATTAAAGCAGAACAGGCAAAAGGTATGGTTTGTTTTTTTTTTTTTTTTTTGGAAAGGATAAAAACTGGTGTGTCTTTTCTACTTCTTGTAAGAATTCAAATGTAATAAAACTTGAGTGCGTCTCGAAATAATGAACTTTCATCTGTTCATGAACTCCCGCTAAATGCTTGCTTATTTTTTTTAAAAGCAGCCAAGAGCTCCTTTGGTGTTAAGGAAGAGCAAGTCATTTTCAGAGACTGCGCGGAAGTGTTCAAGTCAGGACTGACGGCCAACGGCATCTACACACTCACACCCCCTAATTCCACGGAGGAGATCAAGGTGCGGTGTTTGTCTTCTGGTTTCAAGTGCCCGGCTGCGAGCGGGTATTTTAGAAGCAGGGGACCCGGGACCCACATAGTGCAGTTCACACACCCAGACCCTTCCTAGCATCATGCAGGGCAGAGCCCCACACACTCACTGAGCACCTGCCTCACACAAAACACCCGCCAAGGGCTCCACGTCCCGTCACCACACACATGTCCCGACCAGGCAGAGCGACGACGGAGAAATTTCTTTGTCAGGGTGAGAAGATACATCTGTCTCAGATTCTCCGGGCATCGGACTGAATTGTCATCCTATCAGTTGTTTCCCTTCCGGTGTCAGGCTCATTTCACTGCTTTTCAAGAAAATATCCTCCGGACACTAGAGTTCAGATAACCAAATAGTTTGTTCTGTCGTGCTTTCAAGTAGCACTGGTGGCCCCTCAAAAAGAAGTCCCATAGAGCTCACAGCTAAAACAGCCACAGAAAGCTTTCCTGTGACACAACTGAGGTACCTCGGTTTGCAGAAGTTTACTAAAATTAATGGTTTTCACTGCTTTGTCGAAGATGTCCCAAAGTGACATTGACTTATTTTTCTCCCAGTTGCGAGGGTGTGACCAGAGCACACGGTGACTCAGACATACGGTGTGCTGCCCCTTCATTCATTCTGGGATGCTGACTTCCCCACCAGCACTAGTGTCCTATCAGTATGAACGCTGTCACAGCATCAAACACCAAAAATGTCTCATGTCATTACAGAAACAGTGTCAGCCTTGTGGACTGGCAGCAAGGGTCTCAGGGACCCCCAGGAGTACCCAGGCTACACCATGAGGATTGCTGGGGTTGGTTATTCTTACCCTATTTAACATTGGCTGTAAGACTTAAAACACACCCTCAAAGAGGGTAGCTCTTTTTCTTCTCTAAAATTAGTATAGCTTAACTCAATTTTTCTTAGTTATTCTGGGTTACTCAGTGAGCATGGCTCCTGATGTCACTCTGGGAGACACTGAGCTTTAGATGGGGGGTGAGGGAGAAAACACACTGCCCCAGGGAATATTTCAATGTGGCTTCTCAGAGAGGTCTGATAAGGTGGAATATTACAAGAGACTCGGTATGACTGATATATAATTATCAGATGACTATATATATTAAATGCTTATAAATATGTCTGCATTTCGTTGTAGCTTCTACAAGTTGAACCAATGTAAACACTTAGAGAAAAAGCCATTGATATTGTAAAAAGATGGGAATTTTAGAGGTTCCTGGAACCATTATCTACTGAGTATTATGCTAATAAGAAAAAAAACACTTTCAAAAATCTAAGCATTAAGGGTTTAAGTACATAGAATTTGAAACAGTAACATAGACTTTGATTATGAATTTAAAAGATAAATATTGTGCTATACAAGATAATGCTTTCCAAAGAAAATCTTTCTAATTCATTCATGCTGCTTTAAATCAACCTTGGAAATCAGTTAATGTCCCCAGTGCTCTAGAAGTAGTGCATTAGCGGCGGGGTGGGGGGTAGGGTTATTTTTATATATATATATATATATATAGCCTATATATAGCATATATATGTATATATACATATATATAGCCTGCTGCAGATGAGAAAGTAATGAACAAATCCTGTAGGAAGGCTCTCAATCCCCTTTGCAATCTGGTTTTCATAACAATCCTCTGTATACTACTGTCTGTCACCAGATGTTGGTCTCTTCTTGGCCTAGAGCAATGGGGACAGGAGTGGCAGCAGCAGGAGGGCAGAGGATATCTGTGCAATGTGAATGTTTTGCAAATCCAGAGGGCAACTGCTGATTACACGGCACCAACCCACTGCTCTGTAAATGTTTTCCTGACTCGGTGCAGTGCTCCCCTCCCAGAGTACTATGTCAGCCTGGTGGCCTCACTGAAATGTTCTCCAGCAAGCTGAAAATATATAGTACCAGGAAATGACGTGAGTCTCAGGTCATGGTTGGAAACATCAGGATTTATATTTCTTTTAAACATTTGCAGTAAAAACAACTCATCAACACAGCAGGAAACAACAATCTTACCAAACCTCAAGTTTCTCATCTCTAAAATAAATGGTCCAGATTAAGTGACTTCCAGATTCCCTTCCAGACTTAAGACCCCGTAATTCACAATCTGATTGAGGCAGAGAAAGTCTGAGAGACTGGAGTTTAAATTCTGGCTCTGCCAATCTGTGCCTCTGAGCATGTCATTTATCCTGTGGGAGGCCTGTTTCCTAATCTGTAATGTGAGGAAGTAACTCTAGTCGTACAGTGATTTTGAGGTGACAATGCACATACAGCACACAGGACAGGACTTAGTACTTAACCATCTATTTGAGAAACAGAAACTGTTTACCATTTTGACTGTCCCCAATGTCTAGGAGACAACTTCTCTGCATTTTGCCCTGTTTCACCTAATTCAGGAAAAGAATGTTCAACAGATCTTTAGGCCAACCTTTTCCAAAAGAGCCTACATATTTCCACTTCGTTTTTGAAAAATTCATTAGGCTTCTGCAAAAGATAAAAACTGCATCGAAGACCTGTGAGTTTGTTTTTGCTGGTCAGAGATATAATAATGTCCTTCCCCAAATTTCACAGGGTACCCAGCTCCTAGTGTTCATCTGTGTGATTACTGTTTCATCAGTCATTCACCATGGCCTCAGAGCTGAAGCCTGACATTTAAATCAGGCACTACGCACTGAAAGGCTTCCAGTTTTAGAGCAAGATAGCAGGTCCCTGAACCATGCAATAGTGTGCTAACAAAAGTACTAATGCCCTCAGGTTTGTGGTAGCTGGAGCGGTGAGGTCTTGGGCATTCTCTGAGGAAGTCTGCTTTCCTGATGGGGAGATAATCCATTTCATCGTTTGCACTCAGTGCCCTCTGGCTTTGTGGACAACTCTCTTTGAACACTATCTTCCTCTCAGAGTTTCACGACTCAGTTGACCATGATACTTCAGTTTCTATGAACTCTTTGTTCTTTTGTTCTTTTTAATCAGAACAAAGAGATATTAAGGGAATGTTCTAATCATCTCATCATTGTCCCTGGTGGAGTTAGAGAATGGTACGGCTCAACCCATTTCCACACCATTATAAATGGGTGTTGAACCCATTTCAACCCAAATTCCTTAGCCAGTCTGGACTCTGATTTTCAAACAAAGACAAACTTCTTCTCTGATTTAAGTATCCGTGACTTTATAACACTGATTTTGAATCAGATATTCTTGGAACAAGGACAGGCTCACTAAAAACCGTATCTAGTCTTTCTACCCACCAGCATGCCATTTAGGATACAAAGGAAATAACTTGTCTGTGCACACAAAACCCCTCAAACCAATGT